>VZTT01059632.1:0-43419 GCA_013400855.1 Buphagus erythrorhynchus | reverse complement strand
GTCTTTTCAATCCCATCTCCGCTGCCCGCAGCACACTTCCTTTAGGAGTGCTAGACTGCAGAAAAGATTAGAGTGGCAGCTACCTCTACTTTGCAGGTTCGTGTGACCCACAGGATGTAATCTCACTACCTTTATGAGAGGATGGTGGTGAGGAACAAGAACTTTTTTTATGAGAACTCACCTTGAGAATTGGTACATTTTCCTGGCCGGCCTGAAACACAGCACGGTTACAGAGACCTGCAATTCTGGACAAAGCAGACCAAGTGGCTGAGCTCTTGTCAAAGGAAGCACCTGAAAGCAGAGGAAGAATGTCAAAAAGCCACCCCTCAAAAAAGTCACATAAGCTCAAAATCCCACAGGTTTAAGAGCAAGAAACCTTTACCTCAGGAACAGGAAACACTCAGAGCATCAGTACATCTCTTTCATTCCTCCTCCCTTCCCAGATAGTTGATGAGCAGCTGATTATTTTAAGACCAGAGGGTGGAACAGCAGGTGTGCAAGAGAACACTTCTGCTTTCAAGATTTCAGTAATGGTCGTATCCATCAGCAACAGAGGGACACACTGACAAAGCCAAGGAATTCTGGACAGGTAACATTCATTCAGAGGGCTTGAGTAAGGGATTCTGAGTTCTACCTCCAGGTTGTCTCACTTTATCCATCAACCCAGGAACTGGATGAAATATCTCCCAAAGGAGCAATGCTTAAATAAAGATACTCTCTCATTCTGGCTCTCAAGTTGGCTTTAAAGGAGATTAATTGAAGAGACAGTTAACTGATAACCTAACATACTTTCCATGAAGTAAAATCTTCTAGATTTATTTCCACTGCAACCAAGCCAACCATTGCCAGGCCTAGGGTTTACAAAAAAATCTATTTATAGCTCATTACTTTGCATCAGTGTTAAATAAAGTGGCTTTTTAAAGTGGTGCAGCACAATGTTTTGGGCTGGTTCAGGGCAGGGTGCAGCAGCACCACTGGAAAAATGTTTATGCTAATAATGTGTTGCAAGCACAGCATTTCACAAGGTAGACGTCAGCAAGGAAACTCCTGAGTTTGGTTGTATTGAACAGTTCTGCAGAGATAAGCATTTCTCTCAGTTGCACAGCAGACTGAGATTTCAGATTCTTATCAACCAGGAGAAACTTCCTACTAAAATCTTGTATTTATTGCTGGCACTATGCAAACACAACCTGGGTGTTGTGGGAAAACCCCTATCCAAAGGCAACCATCTAGTTCCACATGGGAACTTTCCATCTATGCCCAGCCTCGAGTAATTATTATCAGGGCCAACACCTCTGCTGTCCATACTGTCAACAGACTTAAGATTGAGCAATTTCATCAAGATATATTTTAGCAAAGATAATCAGGTACTTTAAAAATATTTCTATGTACAGGACAAACATATGGAGCTTAACATTTAAGAGGCTCAAATTCTGATGGAGTAATTCTGCACAAAAGGCAGGCTATACAGAGTTTAAGGATTAAACAGAATCACGGTACAGTGCAAAGCTTTCTATGTGTAATTTAAACTTTTTTTATGCTCATTCTAGACTGTACATTAGAAGTCCTTGCATTGTGAACGTCACTTGGACTGAAGAGTTACAAAGACAGGTTCTTAGAAGTACCAATGTCCAGGAAGGCCCAGAAAAAGCCATTTTTAATTAAATGCCTCAAGCACAGAGAGGCTGTCTTACCACTCTGGTTCTCTGTAGTATCAGCCTCATGAATCTGATTGTCAAACCACATGTGGGCAACTGTCATGCGATTCTGTGTCAGGGTGCCTGTTTTGTCAGAACAGATGGTGGATGTGGAACCCAGGGTCTCCACGGCCTCGAGGTTCTTCACCAAGCAGTTCTTACGAGCCATACGCTTGGCTGTTAGTGTCAGACATACCTGGGGACAAGAAAGATGATGTCAGGTCAGGTGCACTTGTGCAGTAATAACACTGCTATCCAACTCAATGTGCACATGGAATGACAACCAGCTTCTAAGCCCTGCAGTGATTCCCTAACTCCTTCCTCACCCTGCCAGAGCAAAATAAACAGCAACACTTCAGCTGTTTAAATGACATTTTCCTCATTACAAAACCTCCAGAAAAGGCTTCAGTCTCCTGCTTCTCAGTGCATTAGGAAGGAAATTATATGCCTCAAGCTAACATTTCAGTCAAAGCTGCCACCTCCTAATCATAGGAGTTCTCAAAACAGGTAAAGGCAAGCCACATATAAGATGGCCCAAATTAGCTCTGGTGATAGGGCTTGCAAGTTGCTCAGGTAGAAAGTGAGCTGCTCCAGCTCACTTCCTTCCTAGAGGCTCTTATCTAGTTCCAGTTCCCAACTGTTCATTTCCTGGCTTGGTTGCTGTTCATTCCTAAGGCAGCATGGAAGCACTTTCTCCTGTTCACCACCACTTTCCATATACCTAAGAACAACGAGATACTCTCACACCTCTTCAGGAAACCAAACTTACAAAAACCTCTGACAGATCCCAGACCAAAAGCTGGGGCTAGAGTCAAGCTTGCTGGATTCTCTGCCAGCCCTTAAGGGTTGGAAGGGCTAGTGTGCATGTGACTGTAGAAAACCTGACTGTTGTAGCAGGAAAACACCTTCTTGCCACAGAAAAAGGCAGGACCAGAACTCCTAGTCTTGCTCACTTCAGCTATATGATGCCAAGCCTCTGTGCAGGTCTAACTTAGGGACCCATCTTTATGAGATAAATTGCTGCAGAACTTGATGTTGATTCAGGCAATTAGCTAAAATACACTGAACTTATAAAGTCCAACCCTACACACTCACCTTTCATTACTTTAGTGTTCACCTCTCTGAATGCACACTGAGATAAAGCACTCCACTTCCTTAAGGACCACATATGTAGCAAATTCAATCTTTTTTCCAATTTCACTCACCGTAACCGTTGCAAGCAGCCCTTCAGGGACATTGGCAACAATGATCCCAATGAGGAAGATAACAGCCTCCAGCCATGTGTACTCAAGAATGAGTGAAAGGATGAAGAAGGAGACACCCAGGAACACAGCCACTCCAGTGATGAGGTGGATAAAGTGCTCGATCTCCATGGCAATTGGAGTTTTCCCCCCTTCCAGTCCAGAAGCCAAACTGGCAATACGGCCCATCACAGTGCGATCTCCAGTGCTAATGACAATGCCACGAGCAGTGCCTAGAATAGAGATGGGTTTCAGAAAACAAGATCAACCACAGCTTAACATCCTGTAGGTGTGGAAGAGATGTTCTGGGTGGGGTTCAGCACAAAGACTGCCTACCCCCATATTCAGAGCTGCAACAGAAGTCCTGCCAGAAATGTCAGACATTCCTGCTTTCTGCAGCAGCTGTAGTACTTCATACAGCTCTGCCTCATGGTTCACATTATGTTATCTGCACTTCAACACTTTTTACTTGAAATAAAAGAGGCAGGCTAAAAGACACACCACATAGCTGCTCCTCTAAAAGAAGCAAGAACAAAAAACCCAGCAGTGCCATAGAGTCTGCCCATTCTACAGTACTGCAGCTGGAATGGGCAAGGACTTTGATGGGACCTTCCACCCTGCTCTTGTATGGTAGAAGTAGGCTCATGGTGTATTCACACTGCTTACCTATACAGCTCAATATCATTTCTCATACTTCACAGAAGCAGGAGACACACATACCTTCCACACAATTGGTGGAAAAGAAGGCAATGTTCCTGGTCTCCAGTGGGTTCTCATGGGAGAAGTCTGGAGACCTGGTTTGAGGCTCTGATTCACCAGTAAGTGAGGAGTTATCCACCTACATGAAAGAGAGTACTTTGTCATACATGAACACAAATGCCTGCTAGGTAATTCCCCATCCTTCTCCTCCACTCCAGCCCCCATTCACAGCATAGAAAACTATCTCATTCTCCTTCGGAATTAAGTTTCCCAACAGCCTGTCACTACTGTACCTTGCAACCATGTGCAGATATGATCCGAAGGTCAGCTGGAATTCTGTCTCCTCCTTTTACCTCTACTAGATCTCCAACTACAACACCTTCAGCATTTATGCTCATCTTCTCACCATTTCTGACTACAAGTGCTTGCTGAAAGACAGTGAAGGAACAATCTATGTCAAAAGCAACTCTTAGGAAAAGGCTCAAAAGATCTGAGAATCTTAAAATCGTTATGCTATGCTTCTAAAAGGTTTCTACTTGTACTAAGATGTTTATATCTGATATATATATTATTCAAGAAAAATAAGGATTTTTTCCTTGATATTAAAACTCCTTGTTACCAAGGTGACAGTGTCATAGTTAGGTATGATCCAGACTGTCCATGAAGGAATCCAAATTTTAGTGCTTATCACACCAGTTACTGAACTCCCCAGACTATGGAGAAAGTGTCCTATGACTGTTAACAAGCTGGTGGAACCCACAGGTTTTCAGCAACTACCTTGGCCTATCAGCATAGTTACTTGGAGCAGTCTCACAGATCCCTCAAAATTAAGAGCTAGTAACCCACATTAACAGCCAGGCCCTTGCAATTGGCGATGTTTAAAACCATTAATACCTTTGAACAAGCTATGACTTGCCAGACTTCAAGGAAATTATTTATTCCATACCTGAGGCACCAAGTTTTTGAAGGACTCCATGATCTTGGAACTTTTTGCTTCTTGGTAATAAGAGAAACAGCCAGTAATGATAACCACAGCTGCCAACACAATACCCAGGTACAGCTACAAACAGCAGAAAAAGTGAATCAGAGGACAATCTGCCCAAAAGGCTTCCAGTTTGTCTAAATAAATTGCCTGGCATTTAAGTGCCCCATCCTAAGCATGAAGGTACTTGCAGTCTCTGTACATTTTGCACACAAAGGCTGTCCACAAGCTAGTGCTGTTAACAACACAAAGGAAGTTGCCTGTTCATTTCATTATGTGGAAGCACTCCAAAACATGTTAAGCTCACACACTGAATTTCCCGTGCTTATGAGAAAAGCTTCTGGACTGAATGCTTAAAGGAAGTTAATCTGCCTTGAGCCCAACAGGCTGCTTGGCCTGCCTCTGAGGTAAACCGGACATTTTTACTTACGTTATCATTGTTGGGCTCCTCCTCCATCAAGCTCTGTATGCCATAAGCCAGAAAACACAGAATAGCACCAATCCACAGCAGGAGCGAGAATCCTCCAAAGAGCTGCCGACAGAACTTTACCCATTCAGGAGTGGTGGGTGGGGGAGTGAGCGCATTTGGGCCATCACGAGCCAGGATCTCAGCTGCACGTGCAGAAGTCAAACCCTACAAGAGAGGGTTTTTTAGGCATTGTGGCAAGACCATCTGCAGAAGGTAGGTCTGAATTTGTTCTAGTTCTACTGCAGCAACAAGGAGCTGCTAGCAGGTAATGGAGACGTCCAAAGTTGCCAGGGTTCCACAACACAAGTACAGGATGTGAGAGCTGAATGCCAAAACAGGAGCTACAGGATGCTGAATGCTACTTGAGGAGCCTGCAGGCCACGGGCCTACAAACACTGAAGAAAGGCAGGACAAGAAGGCTACAGCCACAGACTTTAAGCTCTGAGGAACAGCACAGTGCCATCCACCCTTATCAACTTATGGAACAAGTGAAATCTGGAAGCCATAAAAGTAATTACATGTTGGAACAACATTCCAGGAAGTTCAGCTTTCAGAAGCCAAGGTCTTGGACACAAGAATGCAAATCTCTGTACTGTTATAAAGAGCAGACTTGATGCTATATGCAATCATGCAAGAAATGCATTAAGCAAAGCAAAGAACAGCAAAAGTGTAAAACCACTGCAGTGCTTCTGCACTGGACTCTATGGTAGCCTAAGGTATCTGCAAACCTCTTACTGCAGGAAGGCAAAATTTTAACTGCTACTAGCCATCATTAAGTCTCTGGGCATGTGCTAGCTCTCTAGACTACATCTGCAACATAACAAACATCTGTCGTCATTACATGCTCCTCCAGAAAAAAATAACACCAAGAATCAACTTGACCTTGAACAACTCAGAGGCAGGTAACAGTGACTTTGTTAGAAGCAAAGTCGCTAAAGTATTGCAGTCAAGTTGTACAGTGGAAGGATAAGAGAAGTATTTGTGAATTCAACAGTTCTCCCAAAGACTGAGAAACTTAACTGGAAGAAGGGAGATTAAACATAAAAAAAAAAAAAAAAACAAAAAACAAAACCAAAATCAGACCACCCAGATCTCCCTTTGTGAAATGCTCTGAGCTGTGGCTGTTTCTTTTCAGAACAGGGCAAAGAGGGAAGGAACACAATGCCTACCTACCCGACTCAAGTCTGTTCCATACTTGCGATGAAGTTCATCTAGGCTCAGCTTGTGGTCATCCTGAAAGACAAGAAATAGTTGGAAGAGAAAATAATCTGGGAAAAGAGCTCAGGAATTCCAGCCCCCACTCCAGGCTTCCTATCTGTAACAGTTGGTGAGATAGCAGGACTCCAGTTCATCCTCTCTGTGAAGAGAAATCTCAAACTCATTCTAGAATACAGCACAGTCTCATCTTTAGCATTCTTGTGACTATTTGAGTACTTAAAAGCTTTTTCAAAAAAGTCTGACTTTCAGTGCAGTCCTTACACCCCCAGCAGATTCTGTGAAACCTGAGTGGGTGGATTTTTTTGGGAGGTTGAGAGAAGAATGGAAAGAAAATGAGTTGGGAAGGAAGATAGGAATGTACAGAAGATTAAACCTGTAATTTCACACATTTTTAAGCAGTGTTCTTATATTAAGCACAGCTTTGGGGGAAGTGTTTCTTTCCCCAGAGAGGCTTCTTTCTACAGCCAGGCTATTTTTCAGTTGGATTGAGTTGGTTCAGAGCAGTGCCTCGCTTAAAAGGTTGTACTGGAGGAGCAGATGCTTTAAGTACACATCACTACTGAACACAGAATGCAATTTTGAGCAGTCTTTAGAATCTCCTCTTCCTAACAGAGGGGTCAAAAATGTTTAAGTCTAGTCTCAAACCCACAGAACACAAACAAAATCTGCATCACTTTCAAGGACAGCAGATCTAAGTCTGATGATGCTCACAGACAGATACAGCATCATCCAGCTTTCACAGATGGAGATGGGAGACACTCCCCACAGCCTCAAACATGATTAGAAGGAATAATACTGAAGTCAGTCTGAGCAGAGGCCAGCAGTAAATGGAGCTGTACAGCCTCAACTCCTCAGCTGGAATGAAAACAGCAGTCCCACTCACATGACAGCACAATAAAGCCTGTAATGCTGCTATGCAGAGAGCACTTGCCTGGCTGAGGAAATACATCTATACTGTGCTATGGGTAATGCAGGCAAGCACAGATGCTGGTTCTGTGTCAAGTGCCTTTTGAGAAGTGATGTTGCCAGGGTCTATTGTGTGCTCATCTTAATGCTGAAACACACCACATCTGGCCTGGGGACAGAGGGGAGGAAAAGGGACATCAGTGCCTTCAGTCACACCATGCTGTCAGCACACCACCTTGTTTCTCTTTTAGTCAGGTTACGCACAGGGTTTGGGCACAGCAAACATTTTTAAAGCCGCTCTCTCTGTGCCCTACACTCTTACCATCACAACTTCCTTTTTAAGCTCATCCATGTCCCTCTCCTTCTTCCCCTTCTTCTTTCCGCCATGCTCTGATGTAGCAGTGGGCTCATACTTGTCTCTTCCAGCCTGCAAGGGAAGACACCAGCATTATCAGAAACATCTTACAGTCAAATTCCACAGCAATAGACATGAATTATACACTCAAGACTGCCTGGCAAACAAAACTATAATAGTTTATTAAAATTGTCTACCTAAACTTTAGTAAAGCCTTTAACGCTGTTTCCTACAGCATTCTGTTGGAGAAACAGGCTGCTTGCAGCTTGGACAGGTGCATTGTGTGATGGATAAAAAAACAGCTAGAGGGTTGGACCAAGAAAGTGGTGGTGAACAGAGCTACATCTAGCTGGCATCTGGCCACCACTGGGCTTCTCCAGTACTGAGGTCAGTCCTGTTTAATATCTTTATCAGTGATCCGGACAAGCAGATCGAGTGCACCCTCAGTTAGTCTGCAGATGATACTAAGTTGGGCAGGAGGGTTGATCTGCTGGAAGGCAGGAAGGCCCTGCAGAGGGATCTGGACAGGCTGGATTGATGGGCTGAGACCAACACTACAAGGTTTAATAAGGCAAAGTGCTGAGTCCTGCCCTTGGGTCACAACAACCCCCGGCAGTGCTACAGGCTGGGGGAAGAGTGGCTGGAAAGCTGCCCAGTGGAAAAGGACCTGGGGGTGCTGATCAGCCGTGGCTGCACATGAGCAACACGTGCCCAAGTGGCCAAGAAGGCCAATGGCATCCTGGCCTGTGTCAGAAATAGTGTGGCCAGCAGAACCAAGGCAGTGATTGTCCCCCTCTACTTGATACTGGTGAGGCCACATCCTGAGTGCTGGGTCCAGTTCTGGGACCCTCACTGCAAGAAGGACATTGAGGTGCTGGAGCTTGTCTAGAGAAAGGCAACAGAGGTGGACAAGAGTCTGGAACACAAGTCTGATAAGGAGCAGCCGAGGGAGCTGGGGTTGTTGAGCCTGGAGAAAAGGAGGCTCAGGGGAGACCTGATCCCTCTCCGCAACTCCCTGAAAGGAGGCTGCAGCCAGGTGGGGGCTGGTTTATTCCTCCAAGAAGCAACAGGCCAAGAGGAAATTACCTCCAGTTGTGCCAGGAGAGGTTTAGATTGGTTATTAGGAAAAATTTCTTCATGGGCTGTCAAGCCCTGGAACAGGATGCCCAGAAAACTGGTTGAGTCACCATCCCCAGTAGTATTTAAAAGATGTGTAGATGTGGCACTTGGAGAGATGGTTTAGTGGTGGACTTGGCAATGCTGGGTTAGAGGTTGGACTCAATTATTCTAATGGTCTTTTCCAACCTATATGATTCTATGAAAGTTATGCCACTACAATAAATAATAAAAATGAGCTAGTGAAAGAGAAGTCTGCTCAGTATTATCCCCAATATACAGATTAGAGCCAGACATTGTGCAAGCCTAGCAAGGAGGAAAGCAAGCTACATACTATTCAGGCAGTCTTGACATGTGAGCCCTGGCTCAAGCTGAAAAAGTGATGAAGAGCAGAGGAAACCAATTCCTGAGAGCAAACTTATGTTTTCTTCAAGGCATTAAATCCTCCTCCCTCGTCCCAGCCTTGCACAGCCTCTGGTAAGGAGGAGGAGCCTATCAACTAAAGATAAGTAAGAGGTGGTACCTCAGGCTGGTCGATTCTGGGGGCTAAGTTCCAACACTTTCATTCTCAGTTTGGCAAACTAGCTGGCCAGTTTATGCAACAAATCTGCTTTCAATTTATGGCAGTCTGAGCACCAAGAATGGTATACAAAGCGGCAGTACACTTTTGCAGATTCAATCTGTGCTTAGTCCTGATTACACCTCACAGAGCGGATGATTTGCTTAAAGCCTCTTTATTCAGTAGGATTTTTATTCACTTTTATTATGGTTAATTCTACATGAAATCGTGCAAAGATTTAGATCTACTCATAATGGGGTAAACAAACATCTAAGGACAAACAAACAATGACAATGCACATAAACATCACTTAAAAGACAACCTTCTGCTCCCTTCTGTGTGGGACCTATTACACTCTGCCAAGTTCTATGTGATGAGATTTTCACCTAATAAGATTCCCGAGAAGAACCTTAAGATGAAACAGCACTTAGTGGCACCAGAGTCAAATCTTTAACAAGATTAAAAAAAGGTTTCAAAGGTATTGCCTTGCTTGCTCTTTGCATGAACACCTCAAACCATGAACTCGACTCTTGAGAGCAGGATTTCTGAGAGTAATCTGGACACAAGAACTATTGTTTTGATCCAGGACCTATCCTGATGAGCAGCTAGCACAGGAAATTTTTATTATCTATTTCAAGAGAAGTAGAAACCAAAACCAAAAGTGAAACTACATGAAAAAGAAGAAAGATCGTTACTTTTCTGAAAGAACCCGTCTGTTGCATCTAGACAAGGGTTTTTACTGTGCTGAGAAAGCTCTGTGTGCAACGCTCCACAGCCATAGTCACACATTTCACATGCACAGAAGTCTCTCTTTGCCCTGCTCACCAAAGACAAGCTTTGCATTCCACTACAGAGCTGTGCAATGGAAATAGTTTTTAGTAAGTGGAGCAGAGCTGGGCTATTTGTCTCCACTGATCCAGGAACAGGACACAGAACTACAGACTGTCAGCATTCCTGACATTCTCTTCCCTGCACCTAAATTCCCATTTCCCTTCTTAAAAAAGTGAAAGCCGAAATACTTAAACCAGCAAGGTCCTCACAGTCCAGCATCACAGGAATTTGCCACAGGGCAATTCACAAAAAGCCACCATGAAGCATCTCTCTCCTTCAGTCTCTGAAGGAAACAACTTCAACTTCTGTTGGAGCTATGGCAGACAAGTCCAAACATAGCCCTGCACAAAACACGTGCCTCTTGATTATTGCTTGAGATGAGAAATGATTCCTAACAAAGGTGAAGGAGCTAGTGCCTTGTCTGACTACCACTCCATCACCTTCAGCTTCACTCCTTCTCCCCAAGAAAAGCTTGGCAAGCTCTTGCAGGTGATCTAAAAACCTCCTGGATCTTTGAAACTTCTGTGAGAAACACAGTTACTCAGCTCATTGGGGGCAGTGAATAATCCAGGAATATAGGAGTTCTTAAGCTTTTTCAGCTGCAGCTGAAACAATCTACAAGTGGGCAAACATGAAAAGGCTCATTGCACTTGTTCAAGCATGATTTGCTTTAAAAAAAAACAAAAAACAAAAAAATAAAAAACCAAACCGAAAACCCCAGCAATCAGCTGCAGTCAGAACAAAGAGTGGACAGAGTTACTTCTTTCTTTAAGCACCCAAGTATTTGGGTCTTAATGGAGTCCATCTTATAGAGGAGCTCAACAATTCCTCAGCTTAAAAAAAAAAATGCACAATATTTTCAATACTTTCCCTTCTGTTGCTTTAGTACTACATCCCACCCTTACTGAAAAGATAAGTAGGTAAGTCAGGAGAATCAGCTTCAGCTCTTGTTACAGGATCATTTAATGCAGAATCTGAACTTCCTGCTTCATCATTCAAATCTGAACTTGACACACACATCAGAGTCCAAGCCCTGCCCCTGTTCTGTGCCTCCAGGGCCATTGCCTGCCTTTTTGCAAGATGAGCTTAATCTGTTCAACAAAGGCTTGTGCTGGCTGGGCTGCCAGGGGAAGAGGTTTTCATCCCACTTCAGCACTGGAGGATTTCCCTGCTCTCCCCTTCTTTTCCTGCTGTACAAAGAGAAGGCGGCCCGTGGTATTCCTCATCCACACCTTATCACGATTTAATCACATGGCCTGAACACAAAGGAAGGTCTGTCTCATCAGAAATGTCACCCCTGTTCCTTGACTTAGTCCAAGAACTGACTCATCAAAACTGCCTCAGAAAAAAACAATGCAGCTTCTTTTTTTTTAATGCAAGATTTATTTTTTTTCCACTGGCATAAGCACAACATTTGTACACACCAGCGCAAGAAGTTTATACATCCCCCAGAAAATCCTATTGTCTTTCAGATACAGCTCATTATTTTCCTCTCTGGACTAATTGATAATTGGCTCATGTTCTCAATACAAGCCATGATTGGCCAGGAAACAGGAGGGGTGTACAAATCAGCAGACAAGCTCAGAAGTACCCTGTTCTAAGATCACCTAATCCAGCAAGAAATGTCAAGTAAGAGCCAAAACAAATTATGCAGTCTCTGGAGGCCTGGTCTGTTTTACTGCTTATGTCATTACAACCAATTGTGCAGAGAAAACAGAAAAGTTACTGTCCTGCTGCCTTATGAGACAGTAAATATACTAACCAGACGAATCATAAAACTAACTCCGCCTATTGGACTGGAAACTGTTCCATGACCCTATGTAATCCTGGCAAAAGATGGAATGGCTTCTTTGGATCCTTCTTACTCCTTCACAAGAGCTATGTTCAATCGCCTATCTTGAATCAAAAATTTAAGCTGCATCAATTGATCAGACTCTCAGCATCTAGGACAGTACCAGGCAGTTTTTACTCAACAGCTAGTAATTGCTAATTGTGCACAGACTGCTGCTTCCTAAATTATGAAAGGACAAAGCTTTTCTTTCTCCCCTGAGACGAGATGTAAACCTAATCAGGCTTTAAATCATCAGGATAAAACAAGGACCACCCACACACCTTAAGCCCTCTCTGGGTATTAGCACAAACATATCTACTGCTCTGGAGTTGTGTGAAGACCCTTGAGCAGAGAGGGCTTTCCAAATGTCATCACTGCATAGCTGAGCAGCCCATCCTCAGTTTTCTGGTGCTGTGCCAACTACAAAGAGTCACCTTCCTCACTTCTTCGCCTGTAATAAATAGTCACCATAACCCCAGATATTTCTAGTAGTTGATAAACACATCAAGATGAGTGGACTGGACCCAGATTTCCCCTAGACGAGCTGGTGAAGGCTCCTTGGAAAGACCTAGGTGAAGATGAGCTGCAGTTTTCAGCAGATCAGGATCAAAGTGGGTTGTAGGGCTCACCTCACTTGCCAGAGACCCCTGTCCACCTGTTTTTCCAGAAACATGCATTGACTAGGCCCAGGGTTTTCTTTGGCAAAAGGACTATCCTCTGACCATAGTAATAAAAAGTGAACTGTCATAAAATAGTCATAGCAATAAAGGAATGAAGAAGATGGGGGAAGGGGAAGGTAAATATTAAGATTTTTTAATTGCACCAGATACGGATTGCTTTGATTTGCATGATTTCCCCTCAGCTGGTTCCATCACGCAATAAACCTTTCAAGTTTCTGACATGGGGGAAAAAGCCCTAAACTGGGGTTCAAGGAAATCTGAGCTAGCCAAGAGGTGTTTCTGCTCCACACACAGGTGCTTGATCACAGCATCCATCTTCAAAAAGTCTCCACTACTGTTTCCAACAGCTTTCACACACGCTTTTCTTTAGTTAGAAGATACAATCTGAATTAAAGACCTCTCCTCCTCATGGCCTTTAAGACAGAGTTGACCTCCAGAAGTGACTCAAAGCACACACCACCAACTCCGTGGCTATGTCTGTGCAGCAAGGGACATGGAGTGAAATATGCTGCTGTCTACGAACAGCTTCCAGTCAGCTCTGAACAGGAATGAAATCCAGAATTCTTTCCTCTGCTACACATCCCCCAAGCCCCCCCCATCACTGTTGGATAATCTGCTTTTTGGGCTGCATAGCAGCAGCTGACGGCCCTCCCCTTGCCCCATTACCATTTAAAGTAAAACGGACTCAGCTTCTCCTCACATACACAGAGCGAAGAAACTTGTTTTCTCACACTTAGGCTCTTTTTTTCTCCTCCATCCCATGTACCCATGGAAAGAAGTTTCCTTTTTGGGCACCCTAACGCAGGGCAGGCACATGCTGTGTTCAGTGTTGCATCCACACTCCACCTTTTTCACTGCCTCACTCTCACATGCCTGTTTTTCAGGGGGTCCCCAATTATATGCACGCATTCTCACTGCTGAACGAGCAAATCTTGTGACTTACTACCAGGAAGCATGAGGCAGCCGTATTATCCCTGCTGAATTATCCCTTGTGGCAGCACTTCAGTTTCAGGCTAATTGCTTTATTATCCATGCAACCTATGAAATCTGAAGTGAAGCAAGACAGCTTTCTACGTTAGAAAGCATTTGTATCTTCTATCAGTCCCACCACAGCAGGGTAAGCCCCCGAAGCCTTTTGCACTGCAGTCCTGCATACACACACAATTTAAAGGCTGCTCTGATGATTTACACAAGATTCAGAATACTGCCCAATCCCTCCTCAGTGTCTTATCTCCTAGATGAACTTTAACTGTCCACATGGCCTGTTGCCTAATGGACTTAAATACAACAGGCTGAACTGCCAAGCAACAGAAGGACTTCCTTAGGAAAAGAAAAAGAAATCCCACACACAGAACAAATGCTGAAAGCCCACCCCACACATTCCTCAACCCCCTTTTCCGAGCAACTGTTCATTCAGCCATGTTCTTGCAGCTCTCCCTACTACTCATGCAGTTAAGTCAACATTGCTGCTGCTGTACTGCACCGATGAGGACAATACAAAGTCAAGTCAATGTTTGAACAGCACTCAGGAAGCACAGAACACCTGTTGGCAGGGAACATGCTACTACTGCTGCCATGGCCCTGCACGGTCACCCTCTCCTCAAGGAGCAGAGAGATCTGGGAATTTTACAGGAATGTGTTCAACCAAAATTAAACACAAATCTACACACCTCCAACTACACGAGATACACAGGGAAGCATTCGAAGGGAAAAAACAAATATCCAAGCAACAAAACCCAGAAACTGGTCTCTAGTTTTTTGACATAAAACGAAATCAGAGCAAACCAAGAGGTGTTTCTGCTCCACACGTGGGTGCTTGAGCACAACATCCCCCAAGAGCCTTCACATACACTTTTCTTTAGCTAAAAGATACGATCCGAATTAAGGACTTCTCCTCCCTATAGCCATATAATGGGCTATAGCCCTATGAAGGGCTATAAGGTAGAAACAATGCTGATACAGGGCAGAAACAGATATAGGGCACAGCCTTCTGAGAGAATTTACTACCTCATTGAACAGAACACTCCAGGGGTGTCCGACACCCTCCTGCCACCATCTCCCATCACACCCTCACTGCTACCAACAGGCAAATTAGCCCTAATACCGCTGACGGCTCCCCTTCTCCCGCCCTCCCCCGTACGCCGGGCCCTCGTGTATCAAGAAAAGTCTAAAGTACTCCCAGGAGCTCGGGGACCAGCCGCGCTCCCTCCCCAGCTCCGCAAGGTCACCAGATAACACCAGCCCCGGGGCCTGCGGGCGGGCGGGAGGCCCCTCCTCGGGGAGACACGGCCTCAAGGAGGAGCCGGGGGCTTTGGGACGCCGGCTGCTTGCCCCGGGCTCCGCCACGCCCTCGGCCCAACTCTTCCTTCCCGCTGGCGGCGACGGCCGCCCTCGCACGTTGCTGGGGCCGGCGGCACCGGCGCCGCACGCCAACGGCCAAGGCCGCGCTCGCGCCCGACCCGACGTGGCCGCCCCGGCCCGGCAGAGACAAAGCGCAGCCCCGTCGAAGGGAAAGGGGCACTGGCCACGGTCCGGCTTCTTCAATTTCCCACTTCCCGCCCCGCCCCGGCCCCGCCGCTCACCCCCTTGCCCATGGCACCGGGCGACTGCGTGCGGGTGAAGTAGCGAGGGGCGAGGAGCGGGGCTCAGCGGCGCCACGTGTCCCGGCCGGCGCAGGTGCCGAACAATAGGAGCACCGCGGCCGGCGCTCGCCTTCCTCTTCTTTCTCCTCCTCGGCTCCTCGCCTTCACCTCGTCCCCCTCTGCTCCCGCCCGGATCGCTCCTCTCTGATGCCGCAACAGCGCGCAGCTCGGGCAGCCGCTGAGCTCCCGCCGCATAAAGAGCCTCGCTCCACTTCCACGCCCAGCCCGTTGTGGCACCACGCCCCCGTGGCACACAGGGACGTGAACGGGGGGCGGTCCTGGGGGAGGGGGCAGCGGCTGCGGCCAGGCTGGGAGGGAGTAGCGCCCGCGGGCTCTTCCGCTTTCCCGGGTGCATCTTGGGTCAGGGGGCTCACCTTGAGGCTCACCCCGGCTGTCCCGGCCACGCCTCGCCGGAGCGGGCGCCCCTTCCGCGGCGCCCGTCGTGTTTGCGGCGCCGCCGCCAGGCCGGGGCTCCCCGGGCGCCTTGCCCGCCGCCCGTGCGGAGGCTCGGCCCCGTGGCCGCCCGGAGCCCCCAGGTGCCGGCTCCCCGCAGGTTTTGCCGCCGCTCGCTGAGAGGCTCAAGACCCTGGTGCTCCCTTTCCATGCACACGCTTTCTGCTGGGCATGGTCCCTGCCATGCTGCCAACCTGCCGGAGCCTCAGTGCGTTCCATTCCGGAGGAGATGTGCGTGTTCGTGCCGGAAACTGCTTCTGGTGACTCAGGACTCGGTGAAGAATTAGGGGGCAGCTTTCTGTGCCCTCTGCTGCTCAGGGATCCTGGCTAGGGGCTAAGTTTGGCTATGGTCATCCTTCCCTTATGCTTCAAATTCTGGGAAAGGCAGACGCAAAAATTATTACTGTGTTTGTTCACTTTGTTTGGTTTTGGGTTTTTTTGCAGAAGTTTGTTGACTTTGCTTTTACTTCTGTCTGGATTTCTGGCAAAGAAAATGAGCTGATGGTCTTTTTTCTTGACAGCTTAGCAGAAGCCCTAGAACCCTGTATAAACTTGGAAATGAGAAAGTGTTTCAGGAGGGTTCACCTGTGGAGGGTTCCAAAATCAGCTGTGAACTTTCTTGGGAAGGAGGAACATAGTTACAGTACTTCCCTGCGTAGCATGGCTTGAAACCCTTCAATAGGAGAAGAGAACTGAATTCGAGCCTTAAACATCCTGCACAAATAACTTGCACATCAAACAGCCCATGGAACCCCGGTCTTCTAGGGGAAGATCTGCCACTGCAAACATCATGTTTATTTAAACAATCGTGTAGAGGCACCACCCTGGTGGTGGGGCTTGGCCCTGTCACTGCTCCCTAGACCTGCTTTTAGAGCTTCTGATGGATCTGCTGTTTGCAGATGTGGGATGTGCTCCATCATTGTGACTCCAGCTGGACTTAGAAACATCTTCATCACTCAGTTCTGAGGTGCTTCTGCAACAGAACATACTGAACATGAAAACAAAAACCAGCAGTGAGATCAGATGCAATTTTAGAGCAGGCCAGAATTTCAGAGACACTTTTTAGTTATCTGCATAAGCTCCATTGTAGAGCCTCTCATGGTCGTTATTAGATCTTGCATTGTGTTGACAGACTGGGAGGCTAAAGCTTTTCATTTACATGGAAAATATCTAGACAGCTGTCTCCCTAACCAGCTGCACCAACCTGACCCTGAGGCCACACTCAAATACCTCTCATTACTTACGCTTGAGATTTTCTTCTGAAATTTCCCAAGAAAGGCTTGGCTCTTGCCTGTGGGTGGGGAGAAGGTGATAGGCATTAGGAACTGGGTCAAAATTCCAATGCCTGAAATCACCTGTTCGTTTCGTTTTCACTCCTTAACAGCATTTTACTCCTGAACAGCAATACACCATACCAAACTTGGCTTTCTTTCTTTGTGGCAGTTAAGAAGCATCATCAATAGGACACTAAAAAAAGACCTTCAGACCATTTCTGCTCTGTATTACCCCTTGAAGTGCTACCTAACCAGTGTAGTTGATTTGGCACACTATCAGTTTGACCCATCTTTTCCTTGGGGGTAGTTGATGCATTGTCAGTTCTGCATAACACGAAACTGTAGCATGCAGCTGTGGTGCTGTAAACCTGTATTAGTGTCTCAGTGTCACTGTCAGTGATTTAAATGGAGAACAAATCCATACAGATCAAACCAGATAGGGATTGTAATGTTCTGTATTGGAAATGCTTGTGTTCTTTCTCCATAATAGGTATCAGTGAGATTAGCTTAAGAAAAATCAGGAGAGCTCTGTTTTCAGTATCTACAAGCAATTACAAACTCTTTGAGACCTTGGCAGGGTGACTGAGAGAAGCAGAGATAACATACAGGGAACTTCTGCCAGCAGGTGAAATCCCAGTCAGGCTTTGATACCAGAAAGTTCTTGCTTTTTGGCTTGTGTGTCCCACTCCAGGTCATCCCAGGAGTAATCTTGAACTGTTACTTTGCAGATCTGCAACCATACATCGTTTTCCCCTCAGACAGCAGCTGTGGTGTGGTTGTGGGCTGCTGCACAGCAGTCGAATTCCAAGGGTAGGTAGCGTAGGATGCATTGAAAGGAAAGGGGTGAGCCTTAGCTAAGCAGTGCAGGGCATTATGTAAATGCCTGCTGCTGTGGACATCACAAGGTCCTCCTGCCACATTTTTTACTTTGAGAAGCAGGGATTGTTCTACAGCAGGGAGTTTTATTATGGCCATTTTCAGAACGGGAGAACAGTCACAGTGGGGGAAGGCTGGCATGCAGAAAAGCTTTAGCAGGTTCCAGTTAAGAGTCCAACGGTCTGAAAGGCCTTTGCTCCTGCTGCTAGATATGACAGTTTGCTCTCAAACATATTCCTGCTTCCAGTAATAGACTACATGTAGCTTGACACAGAGAAGCAAATCTTCTTTACACCTTCCCAACTGCCAGAGCCTAGGGCTGCATTTGCTGGGAAAACTAGGATCCCAGCAGTGGATAGTCCTCAGAATAGGAAAGAATGCCATCTCTCATCTGTTTTTTCTTTCTGTGACATCTCCACCACGAGTTCTCTGTCAGTGTGATTCAGAGAAGTGGTCAAAAGGGGTTCATGCTTTTTTGAAGACCACCCCCTTCAAAGGGGAAACAGAGAAGACAAGGTGTATGAAATGGTATTTCTATCAACCTTCCATCTGTAATTACAGGTCTCATAGCCTCTGCTGTCTTTTCCCCTGCCTTTAATGAGATCACTTTAAGAGATAAGGCAGTAACTCCATTAAAAGGGGGGGTGGGGGGAACAGTATCTAACTATGGGGTGAGGCAAAGATCAAGATCCACTATACCCTGTCAGGCTTGGCTAAGCTTCCGGCACGTTTTTTCCCCTCCCCCTGGCTGCGGGATACAAACATTTTGCATTTTTTACAATATTTAGTATTTTCCGGAGCCTTCCAAGTCATTCAAATAGTGTTGCAAAAACATGACAAAGGCTTCTCAAATGCCCGGTGAAAATGAGGGCTCCAGGCTCTACCACTGCATATAAATAGATTCACCTTCATCTAGAGTGATGGTGTCATGGGCTGCAGAGGCAAAGGGCACAAATACACAGCATTCCTGTCATTTCAAGTGCCTCAGTGCTATGCCTGTACAAAATTCCTGTGCACTTGGCACTCTCATGAGTGGGAACTCTGGCCACTCAGCCTTTCTCTGTCCTAAGCTCGAAGTGCCTCAGCCCTAGGACTTAAAAACTGTGGATCTTTTGTGTTTTCCCAGAGAGGAGGTGGATGGAGGCTTACAAGAGTCAAGCAGTGAATCAGACCAATATGTGGGATTTAGGTGAGTGTGGGTCCTGTCTGACTGCTAGAAGATGGGGTTTTACTTCTGGTTCACAGATCCCCAAAGACTACTTGGAGGGTGGCAATGCTGTGAGAGCATAGGAAGAAAAAGCCATTCCCAGTAGATTGAAATACACAATTCAGGGATTTGTGCTTCTCCAGGAAAAATGCTTAGGAATCCACAAATCAAAAAAAAAAAAGAAAATAAAGGATTAATATCTTCCTCTGAACAAATCTGTAACATGCATTTAAGTGACACTTCTTTTTCATAGCCCATACTCATATCCTATCATTCCAGTTTTAGTTACCAACACTGTTATTAATTCACCCTTCTTTGCCAGTGAGTTATCTGGGAGATAAAGCACCTTTGAAATCCCTAGACTCCCTGGAACCACAGTGTATATCTGTGTGTGCACTTTGCCATTCCAGAGCAGATAAACTGAGTGCCATGTAACTTATGCCTGCTTTGGAAATCATTTGAGCACTAGTAGCTGTATGGGAACAGATCTAAGAGAGCACAAGGTTTAGCCAAAAATGTCCGCATGTCTACTCTTTTAAATTTTTTTTTCTCATTTTCTTCCCATTTGCATCTTTCTATATTCCATGGTGGGGAGGTGGTTGCATCTAAGTATAGATAAGCTGGTGAAAAATGCTGGATTTTCTTTTTTTAATCTGTACTTTGGCTGTTTTCTGCCTAACTGAGAGGACAAGTGGGTGTATTGATAAGTAAAAAGGTGTTGAAGATTGTTGCTGTGGGGTGGACAAGGAGAAAAAAATAAAGTATGTGTTGCCATACTAGAAACAGCTCTCTTTGGCATTTTACGATCTATGGAAATATTTTCAAATATACAAAAGGCATAGATAATGTTCTACCGAAAATTTTCATTAGAAAAAGATTGTATTTCTAAGAAGAAACACCCTGAAGTCAGGATGTGCCAAAGTCCAAGCTCTGCTCTCTCCACCTGCCTGTGGTGCAGCCTTCAGACACAGCATGCTGCTCCATCCAGCATTTCAGGTGAAACACTACTCAGCGAAAGCTTTCGTAGACTGAGATTTGTGTTTACCTGCCATAATGCTTCATTTTCCAACGCTGGTGCTCTCTGAGTTGGAGAGACCCTGTCAGCAGGACAGCCCAAGGTGTTGGAGTGAGGAGAGCAGCCTGACAGGGACCCTTGCTGGCTGCAGCCTCAGTGGCTGACATCAACACAGAGCTCATTGCCTTGTCTGGGGACTGATGGCCGAGTAAGGATGATGGCACAATATGAAGACCCTTCTAATACCTGATCTGGCTACTGGAGGCTGTGCCTCGCTTGCCCACACCTTTTGCAGCCATAAGGGTACTAAAGGTCAGTGTTCCTGGTAGGAAACGAGAGGATACTGACTGGAACTTGTTGATCTGAAATAACCTGAATGTGACAAGTTTCTAAGCAAGCTACATAAACCATCAAATTGACAGGGTGCTGGGGGAGAACTGAGAATATTCTTCCCAGCATAACAGGGATGGATTTTCTGGAGGTGGCTGCTTCTTTTCCCGTACAAACGATTACTTTAAGATATTAAAAAAATGAACAATATGAGTTTGGGCACCTAAGGCCTTAAATAGCCATGTCTTTAATTTTCATTTAAGTCTGCTTCCATGAATAAAATATTTGATATTGTTCACTAGACAACTGAGTTCTGCACAAGATGTTCAGTTTGGCCCCAGTTCATGAAAACACTTAAGTACTTTGCTGACTCAGGGACTTGCCTCTCATTAGAGCAGGCACTTTTTATTCAAGGAAGGAGAGAGAGCATGGTGCAACCTTACCTCACTGTGTGGACTGTCGGGACAAGTGTTGAACACAGTAATTCCCTATGGATTAGGACCCTGTTTTTAAGGCTCAGACTCCCACTCTGGATCTTTCAGCAGACACATTTTTCAGCTGGTTATCAAACTGTCATGGCAGTGCTTGAGCTTTGGGAAGGCACTGGTTGTTGAACACTGATTTGTTGCAGGTTTTCCTTCCCCAAACCAGGGAAATTCTTCTGTACAGCCTCAGAAAAAGAGAGAAAAGTTTGATAGTACTGGGCTCTGAAATGGAGTCACTCATTATGCAGGTTCACTTTTATAAGAATCCAGCTCCCATTAAAATTTTTGCAAAAGTAACAAAGCCAAGTATTGTGATAAGGCAAATACTACAGAGCAGATATTTTAGTAGTGCCTGAAGTGCAATTGTCTAAAAAGCACCATGTGGTAAGAAGAAACCAAAGTGCTAAAAGGTGTATCCCTCAGGTACATGCCTCAGTAAGAAAGAGGGAGGGTAATATCATTGTTCAGGAGTCTGAGACTGCCTGGATGTCCCCAAAACATCCATCAGCATTTGCAGGGCAAAATCTTTGTCTCACCACCACAATCCCCTGGCCTTTCCTTTTGCTGCCCTAGCACTTCCCATCTCTCCCAGCAGCTATGTGGGCTCAAGTGCTATGGACAAACACAGAAACAGGTTGGAGAACCAGTCCTGCTCAAAACAAACATGCAGAAAGTATCACCCATTTTTTTTCCCATGGAGTCTTTTATTTGGAGATCTGATCTTACACCAGATCCACACAAACAGTACTGCCAGCACAAGGCAGGATTGTCATAGACTGGTATTACCACCACAGTGTGGGAGACAGGAGCTCCCAGGTTTGCTGGTAATCAGGTATAGTTCCTATAGCTTATAATGGCCAAATCTTTCACTGTTAGGAAAAGCATCCTTCCCACCTGGAATTGCTAAGGAAATGCTCTTGTCTTCCTGAGGAACAGAGGCAGAGCCTCAAGCAGGATCCCTCTGGGGTCCTGCAGAAGTGACAGAGTCGGGGAAGGGGCTGTGAAACACACAAGTCTCACACCAGTCTGGGTTTGGGACATTCTGAGTATGGTCCTAATCCCTGACACTCAGAAGTACTTACTCCTGGAATTTATGTGCAGATAAATTGGTTGTCATCTCAGCTGAGATGCACAAGAATGTAGGAAAGAGCAAGAATGTCACCTACACCAGCCAGAGCTAGCCAAGTTGGTTAGAAGGTGCCTATTCACAATAGTTCTCCTACACTGTGTTTGCAGAGGGAGTTTTGTACCCTGGAAAACACTAAGCACATTTGCATGATTGATGTTTAAATACAGGATTATTTCAGGACAATGTAACTTGGGCAAAAGGATGATTTAAAAAAGGTTTTGAAATGGATAAGATAGCTCCATAAAGTCTTCCACTGCCTGAGATGGAAAGCCAGCAAAAATAAGCTTCACCAAAAAATACATTTCATTCCAGCTCTTGCAGTGGGAAAATAAACAAGAGAAGTGCCAGAACAGTAGGTTGGAGTCCATGGCATGAGTGCGTCGGTATCATTATAGTCTTGACATGAGCAGTTATGCTTGCTAAGAGGTGCATATTCAGCAGCAAAATTGTTCTGTGAAGATGGGCTGTAGCCCAAGGATGTGTTATATTCCCAGTGCTTACTGCCCAGAGCAACTCAAATAAGCATGAGCAAGCAAAACACAGACCAGATATAGATTTTTGCTTCAAGTCTTCCTTATATGCAACAGAATTTTAATTCTGTAACAAGTCCTGTTTGCAGAAAATCTTTCTCCTCAAGGTTTTTAAAACCTCCCTGTTTGCACTAATCACGGTTCTGGGGCAAAAGAAAGGAGCTGCTTATTAACACAATTTAATATTACCCCATGGAAAAAGTAAGAAAATTAATTAGAAGAAGAGAATTGCTGAGTGAGACAGAGAACTCAGATGACAGGCATAGTTGACAAGGTCACTGGCTTTTAAGTGTCATTTTAAAAATTTTGTGCCTACATGTTCAGAATCCAAACAAGAGACCTTAAAAAGTAGCCTCCTGCAGTTTCACCTGTACTGTGGATGAAGTTCATTAGATCTGTAAAAATTAGAGCAAAGTCCTAGCAAGTGTTGTTTCTATTGCTGCTTGCTCTCCATAAAGACCAGAGGACACAGAGGCTCTCACACTTTAATCAGCTTCAGTGTGTGCTGCAAAGGGAGGGTTTGAATGGATCATGGGCACTGGTGTATGACACACTCCCAGGACCACGGCTGGACACTGCCAGCCCAGCACCCTTTCATGGCCATGTGCTGAGCACAGCCATGGCCCAACTGCAGAGCAGAGCAGTAGGGTACTCATCGTCTTTCCACAAGTTCCTGCAGAGCAGTGATGGCTCAGGCTACAACCAGAGAAGGACCTGTGTTATCTCCTCTGGGCGTGCAGGTTACATTGTCCGTGTTGGCAGGGCAGAGCCAGGTGCCAAGGGCAAGCTCTGGGGAGGCTGCTGCTCCATTGCTTCCTCCATACTCTCTGGCCTTGGGGGGCTTTGCAGGCTAAGGGGATTTACAGCCCTGTGCTGAGATGGCTACAGGGCCACTTGTAGGACATATCCTCATATGCTGGTGAGTTATAATTTTCAGGCTGCTCCAGGCACTCCCCTGCCCCATCAAGGCACCTTGGTGGTCCCTCTATGCATCTGAGGGGAACAGGGTGGCAAGTCCTTTCTTCCTGGGGCCGCCCATTGTACCAGGCAGATTATCATGCAGCTGTCACACTCTTCTGGCTGCCCTAGATAAGAGTTGCACATAGACCAGAGGCAGTGATAGCTCTGTCTGAAGGATTACACCCAGATTAGGAAAAATTGGTCTTGTGTTTGATCAAATTAGCAAAAGTACGAGCTGGCAGCTGATAGAGGCACATACCACGCACATGGAAACAAATTATTGCCAGGGAAGATCATGTGGATTATAATGCATCCGTTCCTGTGGCTGCTCAAGGCTGAGGACAGGATGCTGCCCATTTGCCATAAGTAAGAAGTTCATGTGGTACACCCTTCTGAGAGCTCACTTGTGCTCTCCTAGCTGCTCTGATGCACTGCATTTGCCACTCGTGGATTTAGCCAGCTGGCAAACTGACTCTCCAGTTGTAATGCCATACTAAAAGCCTCACCATGTCATTGTCTACATAGTACAGGAGGGAGAAAGAAGCACAGCACAAAGGGGCCAGGGTTGTATGTGTGCTATTTTCGAACTCACTCCAGAGCACTTCTCCAAAGAGCAACTCATTCTATTGATATCCACCAATGATCCTAGAGTGAGGTGTTGCTCTGGAAGACCCCATGTTTCCCCAGTAACTCTGGCCCTGTTCAAAGACCTAAACTTTTCAATAAGCTAAAATTAGGGGCAGTGAATTGCACAAAAACTTGTCTTGGCTCAGCTTTTTGGAAACTTCATGGGGAAGATCTGCCCATATTCTGATTAGGATCACACAGTTCCAGGCAAACCTGAAAGCCCAGCCGCTGTTTAGTAGGATATCATCAGCTCTTCACCAGAATGCTGATGCTTCTTTTCTATGTCCTTCTGGCACTGGCTGCTTTTGGGCAAGTGCAGATTTACTTCCATGATACACATATGTGTACCAAGACCTTAACCGCTGTGTTAACAGCACCTGAAATTGCGATAAATATGCTGCTTGGGTTTTCCCCTGATGAAGTGCGAGATGTCTACGGTGTGCTTTGCTCCAGGCGCTCTCTTGATGTCCGCTTCGTGCTTTCCCACAGGCTGCTGAAAAAACAGCATTCCCTGGGGCCATAGCGTTAACATCTAGATCTCCAAGAGGCAATTACAGTGGAGACGGCAGAGCGGGGGAGCAGCTCTGAGGAATAGCATGTCCCAGGAGGACGTGCTGTGCTCCCCCCATGACACTGCTCTGCACAGTGCACAGGTATCTGCCAAGTACATGCAGTACAGCAACCCAGTTCCCCATCCCCCAGTGTGGTTTTTTTAATGATTATGTGGTATTTAGATACATTTAGACCTTGTCTTGCCAGCACATAGCTATTGTCTGCATGGGCATGTCCTCAAGAAACGATGCAAAAAGCCCATTATGGTTAGTGATAGAACTGGGCTGGATAATTGAGATCCACCCTTAAGTCTCAAGATCTTCTGATCTAGTGCTCAAATCCAGCAGATTCCTCTCTTGCAAATAAAAGAAAAAAACTCAACCAAACAACCCAAACCCCCAACCAAACCCAGCATTTTCAAAGCTGAATTTTCTCACTTCTAAAAAACCTGAGGAATTTATTTTGGTTTGAGTGCTGTGCCAGAATTCAGATTTTGTTCTCATATATATATGAATGATCAGATGGACTGCTGGGTGCATTATCTTGTTTCAAGCCTGGTTTCCACTTAAATTGGAAATCTTTAGTGGGAGAGGATAATCATGAGTTCAGTGAATATCTGGGGAAATTAATTTTAAGGCATGTCTGTGACAGGCTTTTTTGTGCCAGAATAACAATATTGTTAAGGAACAGCTTTTTCTTTTGGCAGATAAGTTGAAATTTCCATAATGACAAGAACCTTAGTGCAATGCAGTTGAATCCACTTAAAAGTCTTTTTGCCAAAATGTAAACGTTTTTGTTTCACTTATTGAAATCAGCTAGACCAAGAGAACTCTCTTGTGACAGCAAAAACAGTACTCTCACAAGGAAGGTTTGCTTGGATAGCTCTTCTGGAATACTTACACCTGGAAATTTTAAGACTAAGACATCACTGAATTAAATACATGGAAATATATATATATATTGCAAAGAGGTGGTGAAGAAAACAGCCTGAATAATCTCCAGTCTATTCCAATGGACAGATGAGAAAGCCTCCAGTTCCTACATAAACAGAAGGAGCTTCCTGTCTCTTATTTATGCCTCAATGAGTAGGAAGACAACAGTAACAAACACTGCCAGACTTGCCTTCATTCTTTGAAGCTTTTTACCCTTACATTGTGCACACAAACCTCTCCAAGGGTATTGCCTAACTCACCAGACAGCCTCCGCGAGGTGTGTTCTGAAGAGCTAATGCATGCCACACCCATGCAATCCTCTTTTCCTGCATCTCCAGGCAAGGGCTTACACAGCCCGTAAAAGTATGCAAATCATTTGCCAAGTGTTGTACCAAGGCATAAAAGAGAGTATTTCCTTGCCCTGTGGAAGTTAAGGAAGTCAACAGCAATAAAGAGATGGAAAGGACTGGGGAAGATCTAGAGGGGGTCAGCTCTTCTCTAGCTGAAATAACAAGGGGCTGACCTGGAATATCGTGTACAGTTTTGGTCACTGCAATAAAAGAACACTGCTCTCTTCTCTGTGGTGACCAGTGACAGGGCCCAAGGGAATGGCCTGAAGCTGAGTCAGGGGATGTTTAGGTTGGATATTTGGAAAAGGTTCTTCACCCAGGGAGTGGCTGAGCACTGGAACAGACTTCCCAGAGAAGCAATTATAGCACCAAGCCTGAGAGAGTGAAGAAATGTTTGGGCAATGCTCTTGGGCAGAGGATGTGACTCTTGGGGATGATTCTGTGCAGGGCCAGGAGCTGGACTCCATGATCCTTGTCCAACTCAGCATATCCTGTTGATTCCATGAACCTGGCTGATGGAGAAGCCAAAACCTCCACACTGGTCAGCAGGACCTGGGAATGGGGCAGAGGGCTCCCCTCGTGGCTCAGTCCATGCCGAGCAGCTGTGGTGCTCCTTGGAGGAGCACAGGCTGCTGCTGACTGGCAGGACTGGGATGGCTTGGGCACTGCACCTACCCAGCATCTGTCACCCAGCTTGAGCTTGTCTGGCTCTCTTGGCCATCAGGGAGGGAGCTTAGAGAAATCTCTGGCATCTGGCTGATGTAGTGCCCAGAAAAACATTATTTCTGCTGACTGACCAAAGAAGCTGTGATGGAGGGGAATGCTTGCAAGTGGTTGGTGCTCTGCTGCTGGCCTTTATAGGTTGGACCTATTGCAGAAAGAGCCTTTCAATTGTTGGATACTTCTTTAGCAGTTAGATACTTCTTACTTAGCAGTTTGAAGAAATAGCCTTTATCCTCTTCCTTAATTTTTGGGGCAACATTTTCCAGGTATACTCCTGTGCTGGTTTGAAAGCAAAACCAGTGAGACACTCTAAGTCAGAAATATAGTTTAATAGGAAAAAATAAAATACATGCAATAAAAAGAAACCACTGTACAAAAGAAAACCACTGACAGAGTTAGAATACAACCTGACACCCCTCTAGTTAGGGTGGTGGTAGCAGTCCAGATGAAGTGGTCTTATTGAAGCAGTGATCCTGTAGAAAGGTCTGGTAGCTCACGTCCTCTGGAAACCAGTGGGTAAGGACTGCCTTGGTGTTCCAAATCTCAGTTTCCTAGGTAGGAAATGTTTGGCTCCTTCCCCTGGGTGGGGCATCTCACAATGGGATGATGTAATTTTATCAGTCATGCAGTGGGACTTAATGGCCCATTAACAGAAAATATCCTCCTGGAGGAAGGATGGGTCCTAGAAAAGATAAAGAACACTGCCCCACCTGGTTTTTAACAGATGGCCCATTAGCAGAGGATATCTCCCACAGAGGTAAGAATCACTGCCGCACCTGGTTTCAACAGATAGTTATAGAATACATACTTTTGGGCACATCTTTACATTGTAACTTAGACAACTTCCAAACTCAAAACACAGGCTTCCTGATGTAGGCTGAACATATAGAGCAAGAAGCTGGCATTAAAAAAATTGGGGCAGCACTACCTCCCAGAGAACCACATTAGAGAAGTTTTTGCAAACCTAATCACCTAGTCCTAAAGGAAGTCGTGCAACCAGCTCCTCTCCAGCCAAAGCACTGAACGCTTAAGCAATAAATTGAGATGTTGATTGAAATAGGAAAAGCCTTTTAAATCTATTTTGACCAATGCAGTTCAAAAGGGAGGTTTATTGCTGCAAGTGTATATACTATAAATAAGGGGGTTATTTGGTGTTCTGAGAGTTGCGTAACAGATTGTTTTATGTGATCTTTCAAGAAATGGTTTTAGCACGAGCGAGGTGGATTGTTCTCTGAGGTATAGGATTTCACCAGTGTGCTGAGGCTTTTGGAAGAGCTTCCACCCTAAGAAAGATGGATTTGTCATGCTGGGGTTTTTACCTCTCCCAGGAGACAGAGAACAGACATGGTGATAAAAGGGCATAACCCCCTGAGAAGTAGGAGGGGTGGGGGGGAAAAAAGAAAAGAAAAAATTGTGTGGGTAAAAGAGGAATGAGATTTTTTTGTTGCTCTTCCAATCAGGGAGTTGGCTCTTCACTTCAGTTTTGGAAATAACTTTCTGTTAATATTGCCAACACAGGCACCAGTGGGAGGTCAGCTAGATTCTAGCAGCACTTCCAGAGTCCTTGACAGCAAAACACAGGTGCCTTCGTGCTCTGTAGACATCTAGCAATCCTGAAATCAGCCTATAATATGGCAAGGAAAAAAAAAAATCACAGGACAAGGAAGGGTTTGTGATCAGATATGGGAAGGATGCCACCAGGCAGGGTGCCATGAGGCAGGTGTGGCAAGATAGAATACAGTTAAAAGATGTCAGCTCCCTTTCTTCATCTGAAGGTCTTCAGGACTGCAGAGGGACCTGGCCATGACTGGAATTCAATATTGTGCTGTTAACTCTTTAAATTTTCACTCTCCTGTTATGCCATGTGGAGCCTCATTTCTCTGCTCAGGAACAGGGCAGTAGATTGCAAAATGTCTCTTGCACGTGCAATGCCATTAGTGAATGTAATGGTCAGGAAAGGATGGGGTGAAAATCAGCCATGCAATTGGATGCAGGTCACACCTCTGGTTCCTGTTGGCATGCACTGCTTGTGTCTCTGTTGATGCAGGATTATTTTTTGTTTGTCTGATGTGGTTGGGACAGGAAAGCTGAGCTCCATGCTGCCAGTCCATCTGAGTTAATGAGTATGAACTGGGTTTGCCTCTAAAAAAGGGAATGCCTTGAAGGAACATTGTAGTGTAATAAAAAAATGTAATCCAAGTATGCACCTATTTTTGTGCTTAGCACTGTGTAGCTGCAATGTTACTCACACTTACTACACCTTTACATGAGTCGGATTGCACGACTGGATTTCTACCCAAAGTCTGAAAGAGAAAGAAAAGTTTGATCCAAAGGGTAGGATTTAGGCCTGAGCTGTGAAGGAAGTCAAGCTGTAAACTTTCCTTCACAGGCATTGCCCTGCTTCTAGCCATACTTAAGTCTCAAACACCATGTACTAATTGATTAGGATTCATCACGGAACCTAGGAAACTCCAGGTATATCCTAAGTGGAAAACTGTAGTTCCCCACTGCACCATGCACTCCTATACAAGGTGCCCTTCATATTTTCTCCTTTCTCTTTCTTTCTTTAGCCATGAGATCTCTGGCTCTTGTCACCCAGCCCCACCCAGCTGAAGGAAAGGGATGCTGATTGAATGCATTCCTAAAAGCCTTCTTCCAAAAAGGCCATGGGCCATGCCCAATTGCCTCACCGATGGTGATCTAAGCGTCCTGTTGCTCTGAGACAGGATCCAGGATACCTCACCCTCCCCTAGCTGTCAAGACAGGTTTTTGAAGACAGATGGGTGGTAGCCGAGCAGCACTGTCTGTGGGTACTTTCTGGAAGATTAGCAATCCTTAAAAACTTGAAAATATTGCCCCTGTGCCTACCAGAAATCACCTTTATTGTAAATCAAGTCAGGCCGGGCTTGCATCCATGGACATGGAGAATAATGCGTCACAACTTTTACAGTTGTGCCTAGAGGAAAACATGATCGAGTCTACCACATCTTCCTTGGAGGTCATGTTTTCTGAGCCCTCTGCCCAGCTTGCTGCTTTCTCTTAAAATTTTTGCTCACCTCTCCAAACCTTTATACTGATATAGTGCGAACATAAGTCTGAATCCTGGCCCTATATATAACTCTCTGTGACCCTAAGTGAACAATTACCCTGGTGAGGGAATAGAAACAAAATCTAAGAGGATACTTGTCACTGGGTCATTACTTCATAGAGTCTTTTTTTGAAAAAGACTGAGCCAAAATCCTGCCTTTAGCCATCTCTGAACTCTGGTAAAGCTTACACTTGAAATGCACACCCGGGCCCATAAGCAGAGCCTGACCCACATTAATTCCTGAGCAAGACATTAATAATGCACAAGAATTAGAAACTTGGGACACTCAGCTTGATTTACCAAAAGGTCATGTCTACAGATCGAGTTGCAGGTCTCAGCACCAAGGCCTGCGTGACTTCTCTATGAGAGCAGAGGTGGAGGAGCCTTTCCAGGTGGCATTCCTTCTCCCTGTCCCACCAGCAAGGACAACAGAAGGTACGGTGTGCATTACTGCTCTAGGTTTCAGCACATCTACCTGTGGTAACCAGAGAAGCCGTGGCAGAGCCATGAAGAAGGCAAGCTGAAATTGATCCAATAAACATGCAGTCCACCAGCCTATCCTGTTGCAAATCCTACTGAGAGAATGTCAGCACTGCTCTATCAGAGATTATGGAAGAACAGGCCTTTCATGTTTTATAATTATAAATACAAAAATGAATGCAAATGAAATATGTTTCCATATTATGTGTCCCTGTTGTAGTAACTGAGAACCTGAGAGGCATGTGTAAGACAGTGACAGCAAGAGCTGAATCTCACACGTAGCAGCTTGACCTCTAAAGTTTAGCATGCAGGAGGAAGACTCACACATCTGGATACATAGGTAATACACAGAGGAGGCCACTCCTGTCAAGCAGTCAGTATGGATCTCAGCTGCCAGGAGGCTTTGCTTGGCTCGAATGCATCTGTACATTTATCTCTTGGGACAGGGAGGAGGGCGTTAACAGTCTTGTAGCTTCCTACTCCAGCCTGAAGGCACAGGACGTGCCCAGGCAGAGAGGAGGGGTGGATTGATGGGCCCTCAGGCTGCATACAGAAAGGCAGTGTTGCAGGGTGTCTGGGGTGACCTGTGGAAGCAAATGGCTCTCATGCTGCACATAGCAGTGCTGGTGCAGCTGCATTTTGTACCAATGAGGTAAAAGCCACCCCAGGTGCGCAGACAAAGCAGACTGGGCTGGTGATGTTTGGAGAAAGCAATACCTGCCAGGCATCCTGCTTGTCTGAGGTCTGTGTGCTTCCACCCCTGGCTGAGCTGGCAAAGGGCATGGAGCCACCAGGAACATGTGATACCTTCCAACGGTGCACCTGCTCCAGGAGCTGGGGCACTTAGTACTTCACTCAGTGTGCAGGTGTCTGCATCAGTATCTTCCTCAGAGGACTTCTGGCCAGTCTGCCACATCCCCAGGTACTCAGGACTCAAATCCATCCTCCAGAGCTGGGTGTGCCTCAAGCCTTGAACAGGGCTTGTGAAATCCACATCTCTTGCACTCATCTGTCTCTCCAGCCATGCTACAGGGCTGTCAGAAGTGCTCCCAGTGCTGTAGCTCATCTCTAATTCCCAGTGCCTCTTAGCTGTGTGCCCCTTAATCAGAAGAAGCCACAGGTGCTCAGAAGGAGTCTGCAGCTAGGGCTGACCTGGGGCCCATCCCACAGTGAATTTGCTGAAGGAGAGGGAAAGGTGGGCCCTGAACAGTGACCTGACACAGGGTGATAGAGTGAGGGGCTGCCCCTCATGCTTGCTAGCACTGGGGCTTCACTGAGGGGCTACTCTGCATAATCCACAGCTCAATCCATCACTGGCAGAGCTGCTCTGGGAGCTGTGGTTCTCCAATTGCGTGTCACATGGGCTGCACCCTCTCATCCTGCCTCCTGTCCCCTCCTCAACACACCAAAGCAATGAGGCGAGAAACAGATAAGGCAGAGACTCCTAAAGTCCCTCATCTGGGTACCTGAAAAGCAGTACCTAGATGGCAACTCCTGCTGCTGAGATGGGAGTTTTCTGTATGACTTCTATATTTGCTCCTGTTCTCCTCTGCTTTACCTGTTCTCTGCCTCTTCAAATGACAAGGGTCAGTCTCCTTATTCTTCCTAAGTCGGGCAAATGTCCAGTGAGCATGGAGAGGGAGAAAGGAAAAGACATTGTTAGCAGCCTTAGAATAGCGTATAAATCATGGGCTATATCCATTGCTCAGCTCCACCACGGGGATTTGGAATGGATTGACACTGTTTTCCCACTTGTAAAAGAAAGATAATCAGTCTTCCTAAAACTGTTGCTGGGAGAAAGTTTGGCTTTGCTCATTATGCCCTTTGAGGTTGTTAAAGAGCAGGCTAGCTGGTCTATCACCCGGCTGGAAGGCGCTCTGTAACTCGAAACACAACAGCTCTTTGCAGGGGGGAGGATCGTAAATTCCACAGGGCACCAGATAAACTGGAGGATGTGAAAACACAAAGGGGCAGTTGAAGTTTCAAATCCCTTCCCCCTCACCCCATCCCCTGCCTCTTTCCTCCCACCTTTGCCATGCCAACATAACAATAACGTTGACAGCCCTCTCCATCACCGCTGGAGGCTGAAGGAGCTCTGCTGCACCAGGTCCTGCTGCCCGCGGGCCGTGTTGTGTCTCTCCTTAAACCCTGTTCCTCCCCCTTGGTCAGCATGTGGACAGCTTGAGCAGCCTCTCACCTGAGAAAAACAGAAGAGGAATGGTGATAGAAGGACGGACAAGGCTGGAAGGAGGCAGGGGAAATGGTGGGTTGCAGTAGGGGGTGGGATGGAAAATCTGGAGCCAAACAGAAGGAAAAAATGGAGGTCCGGAGGTAAAACCTGGAAGGGGAGAAAGGAGCACACAGACATGCTTGCAAAAGAAAGGCAGCAGGTGGAAGCATGGAGGAGGGCCTGTCAATAAGAGCAAGTACTGCACTCATTTCCTGGCAAGTAGGAAAAGATGAGAAGTCACACAAAGGCTCTTTCTCAGCACACAGATCTCCAGGCAGGTGCCTAGTAGCACTGATGCACTTAGTTAGCAACCAACGTCACCTGGCACCACTGGAACAGTTCTGGTACCAGGCCAGAGACCCACAAAAGTAACACCCCCTTCATTTGGTGCAAACAGTGCCCGCTTTGCCCAGCTCTAGCCCTGACTCTTTCCCCATGGCAGGGTGGTGATCAGTCACACAGCGGTCACCCAACTTGTTTTGCTGCTTTGGTTGGACAACACGGAACAGTTACAGAAGAGTTCCCATGAGGGTGAAGACAAGGAAAACAAGGCTGTATTTTAAAGTGTTACCAGTGTAATCACCTTGGAAGGGGGTTGGGAAGGGGAGGGAAGACAGCACTAAGTCAGAGTAGCAACAACCCAAATATAGGTACAGTTACACTGCAAAGGAGCACTTTTAATAGGAAAGCTTATTTCACTTTTTCAAGGAAAGCCTATTTTACTTGGAAATTCCTGTAAACAATACCAACAAGTGTTCTGTGTGGAGAAGTATGCATACAAGAGCCTTGAAATGCACTCAGGTCACTGTGGTATGGCAAGCTCCTGATCATCAGCTGCATGTTGCCTGGGGCGGAACATCTGAGCTCACAACACGTGCGGGGTCATTGCATATAGACAAACAAGCTACATTCATTATTTATTGGTAGTTTGTTACCACACCTAGACAGTGTCTCTAAGCACTAAAATTTGTGCTGTGCAAGGAAAATGAGGGAGGAGGCTAAATGCAGCTTTGGGAATAGCATGCAACTGACAAATCTTTTTTGGGAAGACAGAATCTTCACTGGTTGTTTTTCATTGCAAAGAGGAATAACTGCAGTAGCTATGCAGCAAAAGACATGTCCATATGTCTTCCCGCTGCTGGGAGACTTCTCTTCTAGAGATTCCCAGGGCAGGTACAGCCACAGAAAAGGGACAAAGCCAGAGAGGCTACGACAGCATGATTGACTGACTTCAGCCTGGCTGTTAATGCTCTTGTACTCACCTCCAAATTCTCCTTCATCCAGAAACATTAACCCTAAGCCCTCGCTGACTGCATCTATTTTTCAGCAGCGATGCATGCCCAGGCTTGGAAAAACACCAGTCATTAATGGATCCTGAACAGAAAAGCATCACAGGCTACTTGCAGCCCTTAGGCTGAAAAACACATTCCCCCAAATAAAGGGTAAAACAACTTGCCTTTTTGTTTTAGGGATTGTTCTCCCCAACTCTAAGCACAAGCTTATTCATGAATCTCCTATATGAATTGGTTATCTTCTAAAAGCAAATACAAAGTCCCCATTCTGCATGAGGTGCCTAGGCACCAGACAAAGCAAAGTGTCTGCTCTAGCCATGGGTTTCCCAGGGACTCTGTGTGCTGCTTTAAACCAGTTACTCTTGCCTATTAAAACAGGATCAAAAATGAACAAAGAGGAAAAGATCTTTCCAGAGCTGTTTGCGGCAGCTGCAGCTAGTTCAGACTTCTACATCTCTTGACCTAACATGACTCCCAGGCTGCCTCACTGTCTGGATGGGAAGCCAGAAGGAAAGGTAAGATTTTTATTGTAGGAGCTGCTCACCAGTGCAGTCAGCCTAATTTATGTTAAGAGTTCATATTGCTAAGTAGCTTGCCAGCACAGAGGTTCAGCTTCATGTCAGAGCTGTATTTGTGGTAGGAACGAATGGGTGTGTATGAGCACAGAACTGAGTAATGGCCCATTTGCAGGTGTTTGTGGTAAAGTGCACAGGGGAAATGGGCATTTTTGGGTGGGAGCAGTCCTGAGGTTGTTGAGGATATCTGAGGATGATTCATTCGTTGTATAGATGATGGAGCTGACATGATGGCATTTAAGAACTGGGTATCACTTGGGAGACAGACCTAGGCCCAAGTGACATGGCAGAGTATGAAGAATGGGGGAAAAAAAGGTGAGAACTTGCAAGCGTATACATAAAATACCCAAGACATGTCTACTGTCTGTGCTGGGTCTGTCAGGAATGGAGTTGGGAAGTTAACTTTTTTCACAGCAGCCTGTGTAGTGCATCTGCCTCCAAAAGGGAAGTGGTGAATGGATTCCTTGTGTTGCTTTGCTTCCATGTGCAGCTTTTGCTTTTCTTGTTAAACTGTAATTAATCTTGACCACAAGGGGATTTTTTCTCCCCCTGACCTATTGAGATGAGGGGAATGAGAGTGGCTGAGTGGGCATCTGGTCATGGTCAGCCCATCACTGTCCTGTCATTCAGGTGGCCTGCCTCCTTCCCAAGACCCTGTGTGCAGACAGTAGAGATTTTTAGGGACATTTTAGGGATTTTTTAGATTCTTTGGAGGTTGGTAAGCAATTCAGAGAGCCTGTGTGGGGAACTGCCTGGAGCTGAGCAATAGGAAGGAGTACCAGGGTCAGACTGACCTTGTGTCTGAATGCCTGGGAACACAGCGTCATTGCCCCTGAAAATATCACCCAATACTGGTGCTATATCCCAGTACAGCAAGTGCCTCTGGGCTGGCCTTGCCAGACTGGGATTTCTGAATTGCCAGGGACTCCTGCCTCTCTGTGCAGCAAGGCAAGGGGGCTGCTGAGAGGGGAACTTGGAGGTGCTGATCCCAGCATGTGCTGAAGAGCAAACCTGGGGCATGTGGAGACCTCCATGGCAGCCTCCCTTGCCCACATCAGTGCAGCTCAGAGCTGCCACGTGTGTCCCTTTGCCTATGCTCTGTGCTATCCCAGGACACCAGAGTGCCCAGGACTGCCTCTGCTACTGATTTTGTTCCATCTCAGAGCAGCCAGTTCTCCTGCAACCACCAAGGGGCAGAGGGGGGATGCCCTTGATCAGTCCCCATTGTATATCTTCCACATCTTCTGTGCAAGTGGCAGAGAGACCCAAGTTCTCCAGAGAACAGTCCTGGCAGGTGTCACCAAAATTGGAGCTTTTCTGAACGGCAAGTGATTAGTCTCCACTTGCTTCCTTTTTCCAACCTCTAAGTGGAGTAAACCCTTACCCTCAGAAGATGTTGAAGGACACAAGTGGGACTGATAGTTCCATGGGTCAGCTCCACACCCTGCAGAAGCAGCAAGCACAGGCATGGTCACAGCATGGTTTAGGGGGTTCCTGGACACAAATCTCTTCTACAGCATGAGAGAGAACCTGGCATACATGCACCTGGCATGCCTCTGCCTCTCCCATCTTCCCCAAGGGCTGCATATTTTTCTCATTGCCTTTGTACCAGCACCTTCTCCATCTCCAGGCCCACTATGCCACAAGACCTTGGCAGCCTTCTCTTTGCCTTGATCAGACTGACTGCCTACAGCCCCAGGAGAAGGAGGATGAAGAGAGGGGACCACAGTGGCTGTTTCTCTCCCTGCACTTTTTATGCTTGTACAGAGAGGTGGGCAAAAATGGCGGGGTTCTGCTCTGTGTCCCCTGCTCTGGCTCTCTATTCTTGCACTTTTAAACTCTGACCTTCATCCTTTTCCTTCTGTGAATTGTTCCCATTTCTGTTGTTTTCCTTTATGTCCTCTCCCCCGTCCAAGAGCCATATGTTTTAGTTAGGATCAGCTGACACCCAAACTGAGGGGTAGGGTTTTCCCCAGCAGTCCTTGGCTGATGGCCACATAATTAAAAGCAGCAGGGGAGCAAAGACAGGAACCCAATCCGGCATTAATGAAAGTGAGAGCTTGTTGTGTGACCGGCTGAGCTGCAGGAGCCCAGCCAAACAGCAGCACAACAAATGGCACCGTGTGTGCAGGGCTCTGTGTTAGCATAACATGCATCTCCATTAGACCTGGGCTGCTCAGCCTCCCAGCTTTGCCCTGTCCTAATATCCCTCTTGCATAAGCAAATGATAAAGACTGGATTCTACTTGTTTGCTGCAGGAAAAAAAGAGATGTCTGACATTTCTACTTCAGTAGAATTTTAGTGTTTCTGTCTTGTCCATCTCCAGAGCTATTGGGATCCTGATGGGGCTGGTCAGGCTAAGTGATGTGGGACTGGGCAGGGTGGAAGAGGACTATCTCGATTCTCTTTGCTGGGAGCCTGCTTCCCCCAGCAGGTAGTGAAGCTAGCAAGGTGTCCATAGGCAGGGAGGACCAGGCAGGATACAAAGAGTTGTTAGGCTTTGCCGTCATTGCTGCATGGATCTGAGCACTGCATGGATCTGAGCACAGCTTGGATTTGTGGGATGCAGTTGCTTTGGGCCTTACTGCGCTTCAGACCCCGAAACCCTTTCCTTATGCAGACTGATTACAGACTGCCAGCTTCGAAATTCTCTTGGCTGGCCACTCTCTCACAAAGTGTATATTAAGAAACTCTTTCTCAATGTCGCTCACTGCTACGTTGTACTAAAACATGAGGGGCTTTACAGCAATTACAGTTGTAGTTTATTTCAGCTCCTGCATGTACAACACAGCAGGGGCTTGCTGACACAGCTCAGTAAGCCAAAGATCCTGCTTTTGCACAGCCCTAACTGGTAGCAGATGTAGCGAAGGTCCTGAGGTCCCTGATGTGAATGCAATCAGATGTAATTATATAGCTTAACTATTACTATACCCCTGCACACAGCAGTGGTCTCAAACTGGAAGTTTGGAGGCAGCCCATAACCGTTGTGCAGTCTTGGGAATTGACTGCAGTCTGAGGAAGCTACTGTTGATGCAGACCACAGACATCAAAACAGGCTATTGCTCACAATGAGCAATCTTTGCATGGTATTAGCTAAGGAATGACATGTCACAGGTGGTCATATCTATCATCTGTTTAGCTACACCAGCATAATTCACACAGTCAAAGAAGTTATGTCCCTAAAATTTCCCAAATGGACAATCCTCATCATGGTTTTCTGACATCCACATAATTCAACATTTCCACTGCTCAAAGCAGCTAAGAAAGCACCAAAATTTCAATGTAAGAAATCCTTTGAACAAAAGCAGCACCTTAAAGACTAGGTCACCGTCCAAGAGTTTCTCAGCCTTTTCTGGAATAAGGGAATGCATGAGCAGTTTCTGCTCTTTTAGAATATGAATTCAGAATAAATTCTGCCAGGAGCTTCAAAATTCATGATTTGGAGCTGGGAACTGTGGCTATCTTCTTTTTTCTCCTGCCTTCAGTGGGAGTCAAGGTTGAAGCACGAGAGACAGAATTTTCGTGTTTGGACTCAGTTGTTTATTAATTCTTATCTATAGTACAGTAAGTTCCATAGCACCTCTGGCTAACAAGCCAAAAGTTAAAAAATGGAGCTGTATCTCACTCGTTTCAAGGTCTTTTAAGGCCTAACTCTCCAATTAAAAACTAACATCTATATTATTTATACTTTTGACCCAATGACCAAACACCTCTGACCCGCAGTGTGATATTTTCTATCCAACCAAAAACTACTACCTAAAACCAAGAGAAAAAGGAACAAGAGGGAAGAAGAGCCCATCCCCCAGAACTTCCATCTTGTCCCATACCTACCACTACATTCTAAAACCCCAAATTCCAAATCCTTCACCATGTGATATTACACACTTCTATTCAAACTACACACCAGTGATTCTAACTCCATCACTCAAATTTGGGAGCCTTCTCCAAGGCCTCAAGTAAAAAGCAGTGTTCTTTTGGGGGTCAGTGCCAGAAAGCACAGAAAGTTCAAAACTCTGAGGCTTCAGGGTTCCAACAGGAACATAACAAGACAGGCAGTATTTGGTCTGTGTACATCAGAAGAGTTTGTAGCAGCATCTACATTTCTGCAATAGAGAGTGACTCATAAGATGTGGCTCTTTCCACCCCATGTAGAAAGCAAACCCATCACAGGAGTTTCCACAGACTTTATCTCTTTGCACAGATCCCCATGGAAAACTCCCATCTCAGGGCAGGAATTCGGAGCTCTGCCCTCAACAAAAGCGATATATGAGCATTTATGATTTTGAGGATGTTTCCTTTGCATGTTTGAGGATGTTTCCTTTGCATGCAGCCTGAGTGGGGACCTGTGAGGTTGACTTGACCACATCTCCAAGGTCAATGACAGAGTTGCTCTGGGGATGGAGGTGAAGCTGTTCAGTGCTGAGCATAGTAGTGCCAAGCTGGCAGAGGCATTGCTGTGCTGGTTGGTGAGGACATGGTGTGGCCCCCACATCAGTGAACAACCAAAAACTGCCATTGGGAGATGGCACCCAGCCACCAACATGAAGTGCACCCTGGTCTGCAGCACACACTTGCTGTGGCTGTGAAAAGTGCTCACCTGCTCTCAAAAGCCTCTATGAGACATTCACTGGCATGAATCACAAACTTCTCCTGTGCAATGACAGCTGTATCCCAGCAAAAGCCCCAGTGCAGGGGCTTTGTACTGGCTTTGTAGAGCCTACCAGAGGTGGAACCTCCCCAGCACCTAAAAATGCCCTGGGCTTCAGCTCTAAGGAGAGCTGTTGAAATGTTACTTGCAAACATGATTTTGTCTTGCTGAATACACAAGACAATATTGCACTCCACTGCAATATTGTTGGGGTGACTGATCTGAGGTTTAAATGTAAGAGGGTTAGAAAATAACACTAAAGATAGGAAGTGTGCCTGTGCAATAGGTCAGATATGGAACAATGTCCTGCCATAAACAGAGTTTGGCCTCATCTACACAGAAGGGATCAGCCTAAGTTTACCATATCACAGGTTTGCAGAAATCATGCACCAAATCCTGATATTTCACTAGCTTCAAGAGTGGTGCTAACTCAGAAAATAGTTAAATTCAGTTCTAGTTCTCTGTGGATGAAAAGGATTAATTTTCCAGTACCACAAGGGGAATACTGTATCTCACTGCTTCAGGGCTGTGGTGTTCACAACAGGGATGAGACTTTGGCAGGCCAAGGAGCAGGAGGCAAGAACAAGCCATGAACTGTATCTGTGAGGCCACAACAACAGATGAGGCTGGAGGAAAGCCATCCAAATGAAAATTGTCCATGGGTGAAGCAAAGACTGACTTGCGAAAACCTGTCTCTGAACTTGCCCATGCAGAATGAGTGTTTGGGGTCCAAGTCCAAGCTTTTCCTGGAAGCTCAGGTTAAGAGGTTAAGAGTCAGAGCAGAAGAGGTCCCAGGGTTCATATCAGCAGAGGGGTCAGACCAGGTAACAGAGTCCAAATCCAGCAGCTCCTTCGTCCAGTGACTCATGAGGATGAGGGCAGTTTTGCAGAATCACAGTTTCAGGCCTTTGGGTGATTTGAAGAAGGCACCTAAGTGCTGATGCATGTGAACTGCTCTCAGCTGAGCTCTGAGTAGGCAGCATGAATGGCATTTGACCAATCTCTGTATCAGCACCATCATGGACAGTGAAAGAATTGCACAAAGGGTTGCTCAGCTGCCTCCCCCACTCTGAATGTGATGGGAGGTGAGAAAGCATGGGCTGTGTTTTCATCCAACCTGAAGGAGACTCTGAGGAGCCACTGCAACAGGCTTCAATCAGGTAAAAGGTCTGCACTGCAAAAGGCAGGGGAAAAAAAAGAACCCGTTCTCTTTTCCCACTGGGGAAAAACCAAACTCTTAGCGTGCCTTAAACACACTAAGAAGACCCACATCAATACCATTAACATTCTCTAAATAACAAGGTGAGTGTATCACTTCCTGAGTAGGCTGGAGGGTCGTAGGGCTGTTAAATACATGTCAAAAAGCATCTGTCAGACATGGGCTAGGTTTAGTTAATCGTGCCTTGGAGAGGGGAATGAGTTAGCTGATCCCAAGGTCTTATTCTATGTTCAGCGATTTCCCCATTCCTCATGGTACTGAGGAACCAAATACAGCTATTAAAAGCTTTGTACAGTCCCTATTGGTTTGTGTTTCTTCCATTAAAAAACCCAACAACAAAAAACCAAAAACTCAAAAAAACCAAACAGACTCACCCATGGTTTATTTAGGAATGAAATAGATTTTCAGGGAAGGAAAACATCCTCTATTTATTCCATAGTCAATGCTTAAGGGAGAACTGTGAGAGAAACCAGGTCCAGCAGTGCTTTCTAAATGCAGGCAAAACTTGTCGTGTGGGAACAGAAAGATAAACCACAGCCAGCACAGCAATCTCTCCTGTAAGTGCCTCCAGTTTCTTGGACTGGTGACTTTCAACTCTGATTATAGATCGTCACATGATTTTTTCCCTTTGAAGATGCAGGCCCCATACAGTGAATTTAAAGTATCCAGCAAAAGGCTTGCTCTCCTTAAATACCTTTCAGAATAGAGGGTCTGCAGGCCACGGGTCAAAGGGCACTTTGCTGAAGAGAATGCACAGTTAGGCTCTTCAAAACCAAGTGCAAGGGATCAGGCATCTGAACATGGTATTGCCTGGGGCTCTGCCTTGTATTACACTCCCAGGGAGTATTTTATATCTCGGAGCTCTTCTTCTTTGGGACAGACCTAAAAACAAGCAGTTCAGAGTCAAGGGGGCTGTGCATAGGCAGAGGGAAAAAAGAAGTCTTTTTGATTAACAGTGACAGACTGGTCTGTAACCCCCCTGGGGCTTGTCAACAACTTCATCACAGGCTGCCCTGCCATTTCTCACGCACTCAGGGAAGTCTCTGGGCTTTTGCTCAGACATGGGACATGGTGTCTTCCTAGGCCATTTGCACCCCTCACAAAGTTCCCTGACACACACATCTCAGGACAGTGACACTGCACAGCTTTTGTAGCAGGGTCGGAGCTTTGTGGACATTATATGAGTTCCTCACTGCTGCACTTCCTGGGGGCTGCCAGGCATTTCTCTCTCAGTTCATGCCCCGGAGGGCTGGAACACGCCATATTGCAGCACGGAGCATTGTCAGCAGAGACTGAAATGGGTGGTGCTTGGCAAGCACAGTGGAAAGGAAAAAGAGGGTGACCTGGGAGGATTGCTGTTCTCACTTCATTTTTCCATTGCATCTGCTGTTTTGTTTTGTTGTTGTTTTTTTTGTTGTTTTTTTTTTCTATCAAGCCCAAAGAGAGAAATAGAACAGAAACAAAATATAAATGGGTTTTCTCACTGTAAGTGCTACAGCAGGAGAGCATTGTTGAAAAGTTGAAAGCAAAAAGGTCTGGGTTATAGTCTCCATCCTTACATTCACATCCTGCTCTGTCTTTTCTCTCCCTGTCTCGCTTTCTCTCCATCCCACTACCACTCCCTCTCAGGGTGCTGAGCAGATGCTTGTGCTGGTGCTTTGACAGGGATACCAAAGAATTATATCACTCACAGACTGGCCCTGAAGAGACATTTTTGAAGGCACCTCAGCTCTCCCCACAGCATATTCTCTACAGATACAATGGTTAAAATATGACAGCAATTGAAGGTGACAAGAATATCATTGTCATCCAAGCTGCTGGGAGCAGCCTCTGGCTGCTCAGAGGGGCTGAGTGTCCTGGTGAAGTATTGACCTCAAAGCTCAAACTGTATAGAGGGTGCTGGCCTCCTGCAGCACCACCCCCAAACCACCTCTGGCAGAAGATCAATCTCATTGGCATCTCCCTCCCCTAGAGAAACCTGGCCCTTGCCACCTGGTCCAACACAGCCCCTCTTCTGGCTGGCTCGGCTGAATGTCCAAGGAATGAGTGGTCCAGGGAGGTCCTATCCTGCAAAGGAACTGGCATGGGGAAGCGTTGTTCTGCCACCCTCTGGGCTGTGTCCTACCTCTCCAAGGCAAAGCATGCAGTGTTTGGCTCAGGGATACCATGTGTCCCTCAGGAAATCTGCTTCACTCTTCCCTACTGTCATGTCTCCTGCACCACCTGCCTCTATCCATCCCCGGGCAGCAGGAGAGCCAGAGGACAAGGGTTATCTGTGCTCCACACCAACAGATTGGCAACTTCAATTGCCCATTTCCATGACAGCATCACGGGCTGCAGAGAAAGGTTTGCAGAGGGCAGAATGCCAGGAAAGTCCCTGGAGAAGGTCTACGTAGATTCCCTTTTAAACCACAATCTCACCCACAGGATCCATGACAACTGCTCTGTCCTAGAACTGAATACAGGGAAAAGGTGCTTATTTTTATGCATTTGACTGGCAATGGGCACAAGGTAAACCACTGAACTTGGCTTCCCCTTCACTGGCAGAGCTGCAGTGGCTAAGGGAATCACAGCTCCCAAAGCCTCACAGTAATCGTGCTTGCTTGGAAGAAAAGTTTTGAAGCTGGAGGACCTTTTACTCAGATCTGGAAACAGAAAAGCCAACATTTCTTCACTCCACAGCATGTCTCTGAGAAGCATAGGTACCATGAACTGCCTTGAAACCAGATAGCAGCCAAAAACAGGCTCCTGAAGTTAGGACACTTCCTAATGCCAGGGAGGAGGCTGTGTATACGCCCTGCCTCTGAGTGTAGCCTCAGGCAAGGCACTGCCTTGGTTTCCTGCACCTCAAACCTGATAAAAGTAACCTTTCCTGCTCTTGGTTTTACTCTCCAAGAACATGAATTCCTCTGCAAACCCAGCACACACCAGTCTCCACATTTAGCTGGCCAAGTAGACCCTCCGGAGCTGTGGCCTGGGCCCTTTAATTGCTGCTCCTGTATTTCATATGGCTCTTGCAAACCTCCTGTAACCTGAGCAGACAAAATTGGTGCTGGCACTGGAAAGCAGTTATGCTATATGCAGGAGGTAAAACCCTCCTGGCAGGGGCCCATGAAAGGAGATACAAGTGGGAGGTTCCAGTTCCTGAGGTGAACACCATGTCCCACGAGAAGATTGGGAGAGAGGAGATATACATGTCATAGAATCATAGAATGGTT
>VZTT01059631.1:1637-51148 GCA_013400855.1 Buphagus erythrorhynchus | reverse complement strand
CAGGTTCCCCATGTCCTTTTCTGTAAAGCTGCTTTCCAGATATTATGGCTCAGCATGCACTGGTGCTTGGGGTTATTCACCAGGGGCAGGACTTGACATCTTCCTTAATTGAACTGCATAAGGTTCCTGTCAGCCCATTTCTCCAGCCTGTCCAAGGCCCCCTGGATGGCAGATCTACCTTTTGGTGTACCAGTCACTCCCCTCACTTTTGTATCTTCTGCAAATGTGCTGAGGATGCACTCTGCCCCATCATCCAGGTCATTAATGAAGATTCTGAACAGTACTCACCCTAGTATCAATCATCACAAGGGACCAGCTGGTCCAGTGTTCACAGCCCTCTAGGTCCAGCCATTTGGCCAATTTTCAGCCCACCACATGCTCATAAATTCTGTTCTCAGCATACTTGAAAATCCTGCAAAGTATCTCACAGTGGCTCAAGGTTTGTCCTCATATCTAACGGTATCTAAAATCACAAAGAGGTTTGTCTGTTTTATGTCAGAGACTATACAAGGTCATGCAGTAAATTCTTGGAAGAGCTGTGGAATAAAACCAGATTTCCTATATTTTAGCTGTTAAAATCTTCCTGTCTCTGCTGCCTTTACTGACTAGATTTAGAATATAGACCTGTAATTGCACAGAGACTTTTCTTTGTCACAGTCTCTTTTTCCCAACTGTACTTTAAATACATCTATAAATTTTTAATAATCCTTTATATTTTTCCATCACGGGTAACTGAAAAGGACAGAAAACGTAATGTGTGAGAACATCCTGCCTTTGGACAGCTGCATCATCACAAGTGTATTTTCATCCAAAACACCATTCTAATGGAAATAAACAGGCATGTGGAAATTCTGCTTGTCTGCTGCAGACCATTCTTATGCTTTTCTTAAAAGCCTGGCCTGAAGAAGAATTGTCTGAAACAGATTGAGCACTGTCTTGCTAAGAAATGGTTGGGGAAAGTGTGTGGGGAAGAAAGCAGAAATGGATACAGATCCATGGGTAGCACAACTACAACTGCACATGTTCATGCCTGATAAAGACATAAGAGTTGGTTGCATTTCCAAGCTTCTGAATATATGTATAGTTGAATAGTCATAATTTACTCTGAATTCAGGGCTGGTCATTTGTATTTTAGATTTCCTTCAAAGAGGTGAAGCCTTTCTTCTTCAAAACTTAACTGATACTCATTGCCTGTAGTGCTAACTTTTCATTCCAGTGTGACTTCCAATCATGTGACATGTTTTGACTTAGGAAATTCTATCAAAATCCTGGGAGTCAGGATTCTCTTAATAAGATTCAGTTAATTCCATTTAAAAATAGATATTCTTTAATTTTTTTCTGCTGGGGACTCAATTCCAGTGTCTCAGAGGACTGAAGGAATTTTTCTTTTTACGATCAGGACTTTAAGGGGGAGGAAGAAACTGAAAAAATCCCATTAATTTTTATATATACGTATATATGTGTGTGTATAGATGTGTGTGTATGTATACACCATTTACTTTTCAAGAAGAATGTATTTAGCCTCACTCCACCTTTCACACCTAAGAAAAGGAGCCCCTGCTTTGTGCAGGTCAGAGACATGGCAGTAGCCCCATCCATGATGGTGCACATTAGGACATCCTGTTCATCCAGTGGACTGGCCATGCCACTGGTGGATGTGATGGGAGCCATAAAAAAGTGTTTTGAAACAACACTGCCGTGAATGATTTTCTTAAGAGGTCTGTTGAGCACTGCCATCACGTATTAGTTGAGGCATTTTACTTTTACAGGTCATATTAACATCTTCAGGTGATGAGTGTGATGTTGAATGCCTCTGTTGTGACTGATGTCCTCTCTACCAGAATTGTCACAGACAATAGTTACAGGAGGCACAGCTAAGAACCTGTGTTTTCCACATCTGAGTTAGAGGAGCTTCCAGTTAAAACACTTTTTAACCAGTGAGTGCCTACCTACACAGTTCCTAGCAAGTGATTCTTGGANGAGAACTACAGTGTTATTTTTTTCAGTCTGCAATTGTCTGAAATTGTTGTCAATAGAAATAGTTGCATACATTTGTCTTCATTAATCATTTCAAGGTGTTGCTTTTTGATGCAGCCAGCCCTAGCAGTTCACAGGCACTTTAATTTTCCAATTATTGTACCTGTGGCTCAGAACAGATACTGATTAGTTTCACATTTTGGTCTGTGGGCAGCTTAATGTTCTTGTCACCTTACATTGAGTTTTAAATGTGCAGAGTGTAAGAGAATGTCAGATATGCTCCCAAGTCTTCGGGTCAGGCTCAGCAAGTTATGATATTTCCAAGTCCTTTACTGATGGATTTCTGAAAGATGGATGAGAGAACAAGATATGGGTTTAGGATCCTATCACAAAAGTAATGATTCTTCGTGTAAACTACATGTGAGTGATTTTGTGTTGTTTTCTTTTTCACACAAATTTTCAGCTGAAGGTGATGCTGCTGGCTGCTATAACAGCCGTAGAAAAGGAAGTTACGATAGCAGCAAGGCAGCAGCAGTGCCTTTCAATATTTTCACACAATTGCAAGACCTTTTCAAACTGCAGTTGTGAAACCAAAGGAGAAAATAAATTTTGAAAAGCCCTAAATACAAAGATTAACTTTATAACAAATAGAAATGTTGACTGTCTCCTCTATATCAATTGTATACCAGCTATGACTCATCCATGCATGCTTTTTTCTTTCCAAAAACTGACGTGGAAGAAATCCCCTCCAAAACACAACCCATGCTGAACATCTGCTGTCTAGGTATTCATTAGTTCTGTCTGCTCTGCTTTTGGCTAATTGCTGGGGAGTGAAGTTGAATAGTTTATGGGGACTTAACGTGGTGGCAGTTATAGTGGTAAAGATCGTGTAATATTTGATAAAACCTAGGAAATGTCAAACACGTAGCCTCCCAAACATAAAGTTTATTTACTGGTTTCCCATGCACTTTGTTTGCTACAACACTGCCTGCACAACTGATAACAGAAAATGTATTTAATAACTACTCCGTGCTAATATGCTGTAGTATGCATGACTGACTAATTTAATTTATCTCTGATTAAGCCTATTATGTTTGAGATCACTTTACAGAAGAGACTTTTTTTGCCAGCTGTAAGCTTATTTGAATTGTAATATAAGTTAATAATGTGTGAAATAACTACTGGTGCCTGCTTCTAAATGTTAATTTTACCAAATCACTTCCTGAGTTAGTGCGTACACAGCCCATCCATTGCAGTGTTGTTAGTGGCGTGTTTGGATGTAAGATTGGACAGGTAAAAAGGCAGGTGCATGGCAAGGGGATCAATGGCTGTTGTTTCTGCTGAGAAAAAGCAAAATAAATAAAATCACAGCCCAGCCAGGGATGGCACGCCATGACAGCGTCAGCTGAGAAGGAACCCTCAGGATATTTTGCATTTGTTTCCTACCAGGTGCAAAGAGGAATAGGGGCTCCTCAAGAAAACAGAGAGAGGAACACATTAAACAAAAACTTGTGCAAAAGGCAGTCATTAGTATATTTAAGTAGGAAAGTAGCCATTTGGGTGGAATCCTCTCAGACTGAGGGTAGAGCTGGAAAAGAATTGGGGAAAGAAACCAAACAAAACCAAGACAAACCCCAAACAATTAAAACCTGGGAAATATAAGGGGGGAGAAAAGTTCTGCCAAGCTTTTTTCTCTAGGGACAAGGTGGACTGTTTCTTGTTTCCCTTTCACACTTTTCTGTGGTCTAATTTTTAGAGTAGGCAGACCCCTAACGGAGAAGGATGCAAAGTTTTTTCTGTGCTCAAGCTATATCTCAGAGTTGTTGATCCCTGGCAGAGGAAACTTTGCAATGTCTGTGCTTTAGCCACTTGTTTCTCTGAGGGGCTGCAACATGCTCTCAGTTGCTGATTTGGAAAAAACTCTGTGTTCATCAGTTGTTGCTTTCATGAAAAAAACCCATAATTATATATAGTCTTGCTTTAATATATGTTTATTTTGAATGTGCTGAGAAAATTCAGGTGGAGAGAATGAAGTCTTCTGCCTTGTTTAGAGAAACAAGTGTGATGGCCTAGGGTTTAGTCTATGAGATTATTTACAAGCAGTTGCCTAAATTATGCGTACTTTGCATTTAAATATATGTAACTTCAACTGGAATAAAAGGAAGTCAAATCTTTTCTCTGTCAGATTAGTATATCTCTTCATAATAGAAAATATATAGGATACTGTACTTACTGCATCAGACTGAACTGCCAAAACAATGTCACTTAACTAGCTTGGAAAGAAAAGTATGCTGCACATAATTTCTTTTCATGTCATTCTGTTCCACCCTCCAAACATTTCTGGCATGTGATAGCATGTGGGATGTCAAGCATCATTGTTCACATTTTGTCATGCTATCTCATATAGATCAGTTATCAGCAAGTCGAGCTGCACAGCAGCTCTGGTTTCAAGGTCTCTTTTCACAGCATGTCAAATCCTAGCTGGCAGGACAGGACTTTGGCAGGCCCCCTGCAATGGTGGGGATGCAGGAACACATGCAGCTAGAATGTTTGATGGCTGTACTGTGCAGAGTAAATTTCTGGTGTTATATAATCACAAAAAGAATGGTATTTCTATAAAAATATCTGCTATGGTGGTTTCAGGGTGGGAGATGGCATTGCCAAGGCTCTTTGTCTTGTTTGCTCAGAGCAGTCAATCAGTGAATGTTGGAGGGACAGACATGTCTGTGTTAGCATCAGGCAGAGATGGGACTGATACTGTTATAGACTGCTGGCAAGGTGAAATGTTAGTGTAGAATCACATGGAGGGTGTGTGGTACATGGGCTTCCCATGTTTTGTATTATCTTCCAGGTGTAATCCAGGGCTGAATGTGATATACAGAGATCTGAAAGTATGCTGCTATATGTAATTTAGAGCTACTCTGCATGCTAGCACAGACTTCAAAAGTGCCAGTTGCACTCTTGCTGGTCCTAATTGTCAGGCCTGGAGACAAGGGGTTACTGGGGAGGATTTTCAGCTTTGAGAGTTGCATCTTCACTGTCCTGAGAGCACTCAGGCTTGCCCCAGGTGTGAAGGCTTCTTCTATATCCTCTACTTTTTGTCTGGGCAGCTATGAGGTAGAGAAATTATTTAGTTTACTCACTTTTCTTTTATAAGGAGCAGGATTCTCTAAAAAATTATAAATGAACACCTTTTTCCTTTTTTTTTTTAATTTCTTGCTAAGACTAGCAGACTGAGCTTCTTCATCTGACAAAGAGGATCACAGTAATTCAATTTGTAGATCAGTCAATGCTGGAAAACTTTTTCTACAAATTATACATACTTAGGGATAGGAAAGTAGAATTTGATGCTTCATATTCCCTATCTGTAAGAGAGAAGTTCTGAAGAATAATTAAAGAAAGAGGGTAAAATATTTGGTTGTAAATAATCTATATTTTTAGTGACTTTCACAGTCATGAGGCAGTCTCTTAGATGCTTTGAATGTATTAATTGTAAATGTATTGCATTATTATCTGCAAGTGTCTGTGATGTACATGGTTAATTACTCCCTGTTCAAACACTCCTCATGCAAGGCTTTTGGAATTCTCTGTGGCCCAGTTCAACACAGAAACCATCAGTGGGTCAGGAATTGTAGTTCTTTACAGAGGGCCAAGTGAAGACTAGGACTGCCTTCTCTACATCCTCTTTCATCTTTCTTTTCCCCCCAATCTCTGAATTGAGATTGATCATTTAGCAGGAAAAAAAGACACTATGAGCAGTGAAGCATAACTCAATACAATACTGAAAGCTGCTTAGCTGTGGTATCAGACTCCACTTACTCTTAAGCAAAGATTAGCCAGGATAACTTCTGTACAAGCCTGTAAATCTGCTTAGCGATCTGTGACTCTTATGGGCAAATAATGCTTCCTAAACACAGCCTTTGGACGTGGTGAGAGTCCCCTTTTTGAATGACTGATGAATAGAAGCCAGATTATTTCTTCTAGGAAAGAAAATACTGTTCAAGGTACTACAATATAGGAAGCCAAAAGTGAATTGATAACTTAGCTAATTGTGTTATGGTCTATCTTAACCTACATATATGTTGCAAAAGCTTATTTTAACTGTGACACCCCTTAAATGTTTGTTCTTAGGAAGTTTCTTTTCTTGCAACAGTGATTGTCTCACCTTTTATTGAAAAAAAAATCACAAAAAAATATGGCATTATAGCCCTTCAAAAGGTTTTGAAGTTTTTGAAACCTCAAAACTTTTTGAAAGCTTACCATTTCTGTTTGCCTTCATTGCACTTTCTTTAGCTCCTTAGATGAATACAAACTATGTACAAAAAACATATAAAAGCAATCCACAAGGAAACATCAATGTCATTTTCTGCACCTACACTTAAAGGCTCTGGAGTTCATGAAGATTTAACATTGAATAAAGACCATGTTTTTTGCCATGTGTTTTTTAAATTTTGCTTCTTGATCTGAAAAAGAAAATAAAAAAAGGCAACCCAAATATGTATAAAGGATCCAGAAATATTTTAACAAAATAAAAACGTAGTGTGTTATAAGATACCCTAATACATCAAATGAGACTTTTCTTTTTGCTATGTCATTATTTGGTGTAACTTCTTTGCTGTTTTTGCCGACTTAAGTCTAAATGAAAATTCCTGAAGCCCTGTAAAGTTGGAGGGACATACAAGGTAACTGGTAAGGATTAATATTATGTGGGGTTTAATTTTTTTTTTTTTTTAATTTTGATGACTGTATTCCCCCTTTTTTTTTCCAAATCGGTCCAAGTTCCAGGATGCTTTTTGCTTCAACCAAGTCCATTAGGGGTTTTTTTGTGGTCTTGTTCAGGAAACCTCTGTCACCAGTGAAGCTTGTTTGATTAACAATAGCTTCATGGCATGATATCTGATAGCAAGCACTCTGAGTTTTTTGTTTGGGATTGATAAAGGGCTTATATGTCTGTTTAGACCTGGGTCATCCTATTTGCCTTTTACAAAACTGACATAGTTTTAGCATTTTTCCACTGCTATGGAATTTCTCTGTTTGTCTAAGATTAATTAAAAATCAATGCTGGTGGTTCAAAACCTCCTAATTTAGCTTTTTATACAAAAGTGCTGATACAGCTGCTGTTTAATATGCTTCCAAGCTACTTTACAAGCAAAGAAGTATTTATCATAGCTGAGTGTGAATTGAAACATCAAAGTAGCTCAGGAAACTGCACCTATGTATCATGGCAGGGGTGGGTCAAGGACAGTGATGGAGGGATTGCAGGCATCTCCTGAGAACGTCACAGACTTTCCTTCTTTTAGAGTAATTTCAGGTTCACTTACCAAATGATGACACGAGCTCAATCTGAGAAAGCACTGTAGAATACAATAAAAAAGGAAGCACTGACCATCAAAACACTTGAAAATCCAAATGAACCAGCATGAAACTAGAATAAAGAGGTGCATTTGTCAGAGAGGCACACTTAGTGTGGAAGAGTGAACTTCATAGAAGCTTCTTCTTACCATCAAAAGCAGAAGTGATCTATTTATTGAGCATGTTTAACTTTCCTGCATCTTTATTGGCATTACTATGATTTCTGTCCAGAAAAGCACCAATGTCATTGCTGAGATTCCTCTTTTGCTTGTCATACTTAGAAAATTGATGATGTCCTTTAGTCTACATAACAGTGATTCTTTTTTCTTCTTTAATTTTTTTCTTAATCATCTAATGTATATTAATTGCAATCCATTTCCCTGTGTTCCCTGATGTGGATTATTTTTTATATCTATTTTTACTTCACTAGATCAGTGTAATGATTCAGGTAAGTATTCATTCTTTTTCTTTGTTAATGGCTTTTTTCAGTGTCTGATAAAATGTTCTTAAACAGGTCCCAGCTTTCATCTTTTTCCCACATAAACTATTTCTCCCAGCTGAATTTGCTCGTAATTGTTCTCAAGATTGCAAAATGAATCCTTTTAGCACATCAGGTATATTTGTTTTCATGTTATCCTGTTTGTGATTAAGAAACATAATGAGCAAAAGGTGACATTCATAAAGAAGCAACTGCTAATTTTTAGTTCTGTGGTAAATTTTATGTTATCATTCAAGATTAGGTATAATATAAAATTCCTGCAAGCTAAATGCAGTTCTTACTGAGTTCAGAAAACATCCTTATGTAGAATTTTAAAAATCTTTTTATTTATTTCAAGGCAGCACAAAGCCTCCAGCATGTGCTACTAAGTCCTCTGTGGTAACTCAGATTTCTCTCCTACACAGTATAAACAGATGCTTGAGGAATCCCTCATCAGCATTTTCCTCAGTGTGTTTGTGGTCTGGAACAGGTATCACCCTTCTTTTCTTGCACAGCCTTACTTTCAAAAGCATTCCAGCCTCTGAATGCCTCCCTCCACCGCACCAGGATGGGCTGTGGGAAGACACAGTTGTTTCTGTCCAGCAAACACTTCTCCATCCTACGGCCACAGCTGCAGCCTGTCTTTATTGCTCAGCCAGCCCAGGGAAACCAAAGATTTCACTGGGTTGTGGTCAGTGTGTAAAACCACTTAATTCAAGAGATTTTGTATTTTTCGTAGAACCATGGAATCTTCTGAGTTGGGAGCAACCACCAAGGACCACTGAGTCCAACTCCTGGCTGGGACACCCCAAGTGTCACACCCTGTGCCTGAGAGCATTGTCCAAACGCTTCTTGAAGTCTGTCAGCCTTGGCACTATGACCACTTCCCTGGGGAGCTGTTCTAGTGCCCAAACACCCTCTGGGTGAAGAACCTTTTTCTGATATCCAACCTAAACCTCCCCTGACACAACTTCAGGCCATTCCCTGGGGTCCTGTCACTGTCACCACAGAGCAGAGATCAGTGCCTGCCCCTCCTCTCCCCTCATGAGGAAGTTGAAGACCACAATGAGGGCTCCCCACAGTCTCCTCCAGGCTGAGCAATTCAGACTTATAAGAGGTGCCAGTCTTACAGGAAATGTCAGGCTGATAAAGCTCTGGCCTTTATCAAGGTGGCAGTGCTGGATTAGTGTTTAATGGTGGAAGTCAATGATCCTGAAGGTTTTTTCCAACCCAAATGACTCTATGATTCTATTAAAATAGAGTAGAGCACCCTTCTAAGAAATTATGGGTATATGGGATAATATGGGAAATATGGGATGTCTCCACACATCTCTGTGTCAGGGCTGCTTCTAAGGGCCAGGGAAGCTGTGAGGGTGGCACTGCAGGAGCAGGAGCAGGAGCAGTAGCCTTCCTGGACAGGGCTGGGACCAGGAGGACTTGGGGCCAGACACAGCACAGCTACAGCACAAGTGTAGGCAGGGAGTGAGGAATAGGGCTGAGCACAAACAGCTGCTGAGCTGTGGGGGAAGAGGGTCTCAGCAGGGCAGCTCACTGCTCCACCCTACACTGCAGCTGATCTACACCACATTCAGCTGGCATTGATCAAGCAGGACTAAAGTGGCTGCTGATCATTCCCAAAGGGTTATTGCTTCTCATTACACCAGTGAAATAAGCAATGCTTCAGGTTACACAGGTGGTGCTTGCTGATATTAAACATGGCATCAACTTTCCCTGCCTATGGTGAGTTTAAAAAGACTATAATTTGAATTTAGCATGCTTTTCACTTGACTTTCACGCCAGACCTAAATACAAATTGTACAAGAATGTATTTAAATGTTATTTCTGAAGTGGTAAAAGACCCTCAGTACAGCCCTTCAGTAGAGAAAAGTACACCCCAAAGTAGAGAAAGCTATTAGGTATGTTATTGTTTTAAATTTTAATCTGTTCTGATATTCCTGAAATGCTCTGTCTGTAATGTCTTTTGTATTAATCATCATAAATATTTTATCCTTTCTGGGGAGAATATGCTGACGTAATGTCTAAGAGAGCGAGGCAACTTATCTCAGCTACTTTATCATACTTGCTAGACTTAAAATGAATATCAAGAATTTCCAACAAAGATGTTGTGCAGATAATAAAGGCAAAAAAATGGATAAAGATACAAAATGGTAACCAGATGAAGCTATTTTCTTGCTTGCTGTTCTCGAATTCACAGAAACCAGAGGTCCTTTGTAGTGCACCTGTACAACTTCAGTAGGTGCAGCACTTCCTGTTACAAAAGTAGTGGGCTTAGGGGATGAGGAAAGTCCCCAAAAGGTGTGATAAAGGTTTCAAAAGCAAATGCTTGTTGACTTCTTGTGTTATTTTCTTTTCTATGCTGCTCTCTAAAGAATGGTCAACCTTGATAGGACTAGTTCAATAGCTTCATGCCTGTGCTTGGTCTCTGGAAAAAATTCCAGGGACATGATGCTGCAGAAGATGAAGCGGTGGCCTGAGTGATGTGAACATCTCCTGTCTCACAGCTCATCTGGTGGTGGGCAGGTATCAGCTTGAGTGTATAGTTTATTCCTGTCTTCCACATGCAAACAAGTGGAATTTCAGGCTTTACCTTGAGTTTTGTCACCATATTCATTTTACAACTACCTTGGATAAAACTGTGCTATGATTTTCAGTGGTTGATGTCTTGTAGGGTAATGCACAGCATTTGTCTACTACCCTCCAAAATACCTAGATAAAACTTTCTTGCTGTGAAACAGATCTGTGTTCAAAGCTTGACAAAGATTTTGGTGTAGCCTTCCATATTGACATTTAAGGCATTTGCACTCATCATTCTTCTGTAAAAATACCGAGCACTTCCCATCTTGAACATTCTGGAATATGTGCCCAGGCTCTGTTTCAGAATCAGATGGACTGGTACTGGCATGCATACCTAAATAATTAATGGCTGTTTATCCAGGTACTACAATGCTTTCTGGTTTTTTTTTTTTGTTGTTNTTTTTTTTTAATTGCAGCCTATGAAGAGTGTTACTTGGCTTACTTCTTGGCCAAGAGTAAAGTGGGATCAGAACAAGACAGCCAGAGAAATGCATATTTTAGAACATTAAATAGATTTTAAAAAGCCACTCCTGTCCCCAAATTGTGGGCATGTTTCCTTCTTATTATTAGCAGTCATTTGAAGGAGAAAATGAGAAAGGGAGCATTTGGGGAGAGGCTGCCAAACGCACAACAGAGCCCTGGGTTAGGAGGATGTGGATTTAATGCATGGCGCTGGTTGTGAGAGCATTTTGTACATCTGGTTTGGTTCATGGACTGGATCCATTTGTGAAGGAGAGTCTTGGCTATTATTGTTTGGTCCCTCTGTCTTATTTTAGCTTCACATTACTCAATGTCTGATTATGTTGGACAATACTCACTGTTGCTGCTGAGAACATTTTGGACAGCAGTGACAAAATGCCAAGGATTATGTCCATATCATTCTATCACGGCTTATGAAACCTGTGAGAATGAGCCAAGGCAGGCACTGGATGCTTTGCAGAAGGAGGGGTGCCAGCCTAGGATGAATTAACTAAGTTTGTCTCCCATCTTTTCTCTCACCCTGACTGTCTATATAACAAGAAGATGAATTGCGAGTCCTCAAACTCGTTGAGTGATAGCCCAGAGTCTAAAAATTGTAAGAGGGAAAAGGAAACCTACTTCGACACAGTGGGGTGGGAATTTTGCAGATTCTGGGAATTCCGTCATCATGTTAAGAGCTGAGATCATTACTGGGCATGCTGTTCAGCAAAGCAGGATTTCTGTCCATATTTTCTTTTCAAGTTTATCCAGCCTATTTTACAGCTGTGATAACTTGTGCCACAGCACAGTCCAAAGGCTGGCATGTCTATGTATATATATAGGCATAACATCAGTTATTCATGCTTGCTATCTGAAATTTTGAGTTGCTGCTTTGAAAAGAATGGATACCTGAATTTTGGGTTGTTATGTGAACCAAACAAAACCAGACAGAATATTTGGCACATAAGGAAGTATTATATTTCATTTCATCGTAATGTTTTCAGTGGATCCAAAAATTCATTAGCTATTCTAAGTCCACAAGTTGTCTTCAATGCTGCATATCATCTTTTTATCTTAGGTTTATCTGGAACAAGTATCTATGTCAACTAAACCAGAGATTTCAAGAGTACTGATTATTTCACCCAGGTTAATATTACCTTACAATAAAACCTGTTCTTTATGGATTCACTTACTTAGGGCAATACTGCTCACATATAGGATGTGATACTAAAATATCTAGGAATGTTTTTGTAAGTAACTGAAATTACTGTGACATTTAGGGTATTCCCTTTTCTTTGATTAGGGAATGAAGCAATTGCTTAAATTACTTTCAAAGCAAAATTATGGAAATTTCCATTTAGGATTTACACTGAAAAAATGAAAGCATAAAGTGCCATTTTGGCTGGTACAACTAGATTTTAGTATCCCCTATGCACAGTGGCATGCTGGATGTGAGGGCACATGGCCTTGTTGTGTCTCTTTGCCCAGCTGAAGAGGTGACACGTGACAAGAGGGACACATGTGCCATTCACATGTTCAACTCTATGAAGGACCAGTGAAAGGTTTTCTGCCTCTTTAGACAGAACCTGAGGGTTTGCAGTAGCAGGATGAGCTTAAGATGCAGAGAATAAGGGAAAGGGGTTTGAGATAACAGCTGAGCTGCTGGAGATGTCCTAGACAGACAAGAGTTCAGCTGTGTGTAGAGAAAGTTACCTTGCCCCATCAGTCCTGTAAGAACAGCTGGGGAAAAGGAATGGGGAGCTCTGCAGACACAGTGGGGCTGGGGGGAAGGTGCAGGAGGCTGTAACAGGCACTGTTACAGAGAAGCTGTGGATGCCCCATCCGAGAAAGTGTTCAAAGCCAGGTTGGATGGGGCTCTGAGCAACCTGGGAAAGGTGTCACCACCTGTGGCAGCAAGGTTACAACTGGATGTTCTTTAAGGTACCTTCCAACCCAAGCCATTCTATGATTAGTGAGTGCTCTTTTCCCCCTAGAAAATCCCTCTCCCTCTACATCCTCCTTTCTTTGGGATATGAGTCTCTGAGCTCACATTTCCTGGAGCTTGCAGACTTGTTGCTATCCAGCATCGTATTATCACTCCAGCTTATAAAAGGCAGTCTGCCCTCCCCATTCATCTCCAATGATGCCTCTTCACCTTCTTGGTGCTCTGAAGGAGGAAAAGGAAAAAAAAATATTTAGAAAAAGAAAATACAGAGGGTCCTCCCACAGGAGACACTGCAGTTGTTGCCAGAATTAGGTGTGAAGGTGGCAGCTTCTGAAGTATAAGGAGTTTCGTCCCCTTCTCCACCAGATTTGCAGCACCAAGGCATAGAGTGAGACTGCTTATCTCATCCCTTCCTTTCCAAGCATTGACAGTGCTTATCAAGAACTAATAAAGTATGCAGGGCCCATCTCTGGGCAATGTCTACCTGCCTGTGTTTGGAGTTTTACCTTAAAAACACTGCCTGGACCTTTAATTTTTTTTTTCTTTCTGCTAGCTTCATGAAGTTACTAGGAGTTTAAAAAAATTTTAAAAAGAAAACTTTGGTACTTAACTCAGAAGTTGAACAAAAGTAGTGCAAAAATACTGCAATAGGTATTGAGTAAAAATGTCTTTTGTGGTAACTGTTCTGGGTATAGCTGCTCTTTCATGACAACTCCTTTGAATTATTTCCATGTGGAACAGAGCAGCTCTGACAGCAGCTCTTTTTTAGAGGGAGGCAATTTCCCTCATATATGACTTGTCAGCTGCTAACTGTGGGTGTGTAAATATAGCTGAAATTTGGAAATAGAGCCGATCTGGCAGAGGTTTTGGGCAGTTATTTATGACTGAATGGATGAGATTTACCAAGTTCAGATTGATGGTAAATGTTGCAGGGCAGGTACATTACCCAAGCTTGTGTTTGTGGGGAGCACCTTGACAGTTTTATATTGATTTCAATAATACAATTCTTCTTTAAACACCTAAGTGGTGGATAAAGTATGTAATTTATATAATAACTGTAAGAATATTCAGAAGCACCTCACTTTAATTTTACTTCAGTCTTATTGACCTTTTCTTCTCCCTTTGCTTTTCCACTTGTGTCCTTCTTCTCTCATCATTCTCACATCTCATTTGGGATTTCTCTTCCTCCCACTCCATCTTTCAGCCAACTCCCACAAGACATGGAAACCACCCTCCATACCTCCAGCATCAGTAACCTCATTTGTTTGTGAAGCATCTGCTTTATCTCTGCAGTTTTAACCTACAAATTTATTTCTCCTTGCTTAGTTTGTCTTGCATCACCCAGTGCCATGTTCCTGGTTTGTGTTCTGTCTCTGGTAAGCAATCTTTCTGAGTGTAATACCTTCCCTGACTTGCCTTGGTATGCTCTTGACATGTCAGCTTTTAATTTCTTTCTGCACAAAGAACAGAGTCTACTACAGGCAAGTTCTCAGGTCAGCTTTGCCATAAAGACACTTGTTTCAAAATAATTTGAAGCTCATGGGGCCTTAACTAAGAAAGGTCTTATGAGCTTTTAGAGGGCTAAGAATATGTCTGTAATTTCAAGCCAACTAAAGATGCCAGTACTATAATTACATCTCTCAGCCTTCCGCAAACTTCCTCTCTGACTGGAAGCTCTCCTCCTGAGAAATCAAATGATGACTTTCCTATCTTACTTTCAAGGTGTTATCTCCCTTTTGATCTGGCTATTTATGAGAGCTTCTCATCCACATAGTCCAGATAGAGTACTATAGAGCACAAAGCACCTTTTCTGTCATCATCTCTATGTCTGAAGTGCCTGATCCTCTGTTCCCTAAAATTCAAATAAATCCACTTTTTATCCCTCATTGTATCTAAATGTATCAAAAGAACAGAAGAACCTTCTCCTTTTTTCAGGAGATTTTCAAATGCTATTACTGAACAAAATTTCACTCCATCATAGTATTGCAGAAGGTGCAAAAAACTCAAGGAATAATTAGTAAAAGAAACAGAGAAATCAGCAGATGAGAACTTCCTCTTTCAAGAACAGCAGCTTGTTTTAGTTGTGTCTAATATGATCTCTAGGACAGAGGATTGCCTTTATTTGTGCTGAGTCTTTGCTGCATACAGCAGCAAGCTTATATTGAAACTTCAAGTTAGTAATTTAGCTTGAGTTGTCTGAAAGCTGGAATTTTGTATGGGTTCGCATTTCTTGCAGATGTCTGTCACATACAGCAAATGTTGCTGGCAGATTGCCCTCAAAAACACAGGGGAAAAAAAAAGATCCTTGAAAAAGTGAAATACTAATGACTTACGGCCACTTCATATCTAATAGCTAGTGAATGCACTTCTTGCTTGAGAGGAATGGGAACAGGGAAGCTTGGAATTGGCTTAGTGGTGAGAGGCTTTGTGTTGTTTTTGAAGGAACACTTGCAAATTCTCTGTTTGGTAGCTGACTTTTTAAAATGCAGTCATCAAATCAGTATGTGATGATGACAGGAATAATCGTATTATTCTAAGTTTGACTCAAAATATGTATTCCATTGGACAAAAAATAACAAATTATTCAGAAAATATACTCTAATATGCTTTGCTGGGTTTCATTGTCTCCAGGGAACTTAATTTTATGACTTTTAGTTTGCCTTAAAGCTCAGAATATGTGATTCACAATCTCACCATCCTATTAGTTCATGTTTCTGTTTGGAAAGTGTATCAATTTCTGAATCTGATGTGTGTATAAACAGCTTCTTTTTCCTTATAGTCTCAAGGGAAATCATGAAATGTCAGAGAATAAAGGTACACAGAGATATAGATGAATTCCAGTGCTGAAAGTTAAGATGTATCCAAACATTAGAACTTTAATAAGAATTCAATGATCAGTGCTTTGCCAGCAATGTGACAGTGTGCTCTCTCCCACTTACTGGCTATTTGTACACACTGTATTTTGGTCACTGGGTGCAGTAACCAGGAAAGAACAAAATACTTGGCAAATTAAATCTAAAGATTTCCACTCCTGCTGCAGAACAGATAGATGTAATGTACCATTTCATCTTAAACCAAATTATGTACCAGGACATTTAGATACTTATTTCTGAAGACATCAGTGTATAATGTCTGATATCATAAGAACTGAGATGCTTAAATTCCAATTATGAAAAAATCTTTAAACTGAAGGCAGAGATACCTGAACTAAACAGCTCTGTGATATACCTAATCTTTCCCCCCTGCTGACTTCCTTAATGTTCATTCAAGTACACATGTAAAACAAGGACTTGATCAAAAGCCCTTTGAAGTAGATGATAATCTGTCAGCTGGCTTGGCCACTGCTTGGACATCACCTGTATGTTTTGTCTTTGTAACAAATGCTCTAGAGATTTCTTGAGTGTTGATAGAGTATGTGATAGGCACGATGGAGCTGAGACAGCTGAGTCTGTTTGGTGTTGTTTGTTATCTTCAGCTATTATCTTCTGCACATTAGTGGAGCTAATGCTCCACAGCATGCCTTTGCAATAGCTTTGCCACAAAAGATTTTGAGGAAAAGAATTTTGAGGAAAGACATTGGTGTTATCTTCAGGATCTAAATGGTGTCTTCAGCTGTCTAATGGGGATATAAGGAAGCCCCCTACTAGATGTTTCTTGTAAGGGGAAAGTGACACAAGAGGGAATGGACATAAGTTGCGATGTGGGAACTTATCAGGGGGAAAGAAACCTAACCAAAAAACCAGATCACAATAATGTAGTCAAGCATTAGAGCAGGTTGCACTTGGAGATATTCAAACATGACAGTCTTGAGCAGCCAGATCTGACTTGGTCACACCTAGAGCAGGGGATTGCAGCAAGTGACTGCCAAAGATGCCCCCCAGCCTATGTTTTTCTGTGCTTCTATGAATTCTGGTTTTTTATGTAGTTTGCTGTTTTCATCTAACTCTTAAATAAAGGAGAAATGTTCTGTCTGTTTTCAGAACCTACTGGGTTAGCTCTCATTTATTTACACAGATGAGAAATGGAAAGGTTGCTAAAGAAAGAATTCAGTGAACTGCAAAACCATATACTTCTCTCTGGAACCATGCATTTTATACATTTGGTTTATAATACCCTGTAGAAAACATGTGCTGAGAGTAATGATTTTATGAGCTGAGGTATTTGTATCCATGAATAAGATTTATTTGCAGTGTTTTCCTCTCTTTTTAATGAACAAAACAAATACAAGTATTCTGTGGTTGTTTGGAATAATAAAACATGCCTGCTTTCAAACTGAAAATAAGATCAAGTCTAATAAATGTAATTATTACCACTGATAGGTCTGATTTTCCATAAAAATATAAGCATCTCTTCTTGCTGTTTCTAATAATCTGCATCTTAGTGGATGTATGTCTTTTGCACAGTGTACTTTTGCAATAATTTTGCCCCAGGAGATTTTCCTTGTGAAGTTATTAAAGTCGAGACTTTTAAAAACTCTTGTCAGAAACTGAGAATAAAACTGGTTCTGTTTGAAGTAAAATTGTTTTAAGCAATTTTTCAGTGAAATAACCCAAGTGTGCTTTTGCAAATTAAGAAATCACACATTTCTACTTGAAATTTTTTTTTTTTTTCATTTTTAAGTAGAGAATTTATAAACTTTTTAAGAAGTTGTAACATGAAGTGTATTATGAGCTGAAATTTTGGTCAGTAAGTTTGGCTTGATTTGGGGTGGTTAAATAGACTTTGTATGTCAGAATTTCTTATAGGATGGAAGAATGATCTATTTAACACACAATGTATTTTATAGTATATTACAGCAAAGGATGGGATATTTTTATGGAATATGTACATACAGAATATGAACACTAGGTCTTATATGGGTGCTGTATTTTAATTCATCTGGCAGCTAAGCCACACACATCCCCTTACTCCCTCTCCTGGTGGCATGGAGGAGAGAATAAGAAGGGTTAAAGTGAGATAATGACAGTTTAATAGGTAAAGCAAAAGCTGAGCACACAAGCAAAGCACAACAGAGAATCCATTCATCACTTCCCATGGGCAGGCAGGTGTTCAGCCATCCCCAAGCAGGGCTCCATCACATGTAATGGTGACTTGGGAAGACCATTACTCCGAACATTCCTCACTTCCTTCTCCTTCCCCCAGCTTTATATGCTGAGCATGACACCATATGTTATGGGATATCCCTATGGTCAGTTGGGGCCAGCTGTCCAGGCTGTGTCCCCTCCCAGCTCCTTGCACACTCCCAGCCACTCTCTGGTCAGGTGAGAGGCACAAAGGGCCCTGACTCAGTGTCAGCCCTGCTCAGCTGTAACAAACACATCCCTGTGTTACCAACACTGTTCTCAGCACAAATTTACAGCACAGCCCCCTACTAACTACAGGGAAGAAAGTTAACCCTCTTTCAGCTAAAACCAGCTCAATGGACTTCAATATATCTGTTCTGTAATAAAAGTCTGGAAATAGGACAAACCTGTCTCATGAAGGAAAATAAGAAAAAGATTAAACTTCCTTGATTTGGTAGATACAACTGGGTTGCAGTCATAACAGACACTCCAGTAGCCCTGCTTCTAGATATGAAACCTGGGAAGTAAATGATGGTGCAAAACTTTAAACTGCAGAGGAAGTTTACATTTTTTTTCTAAAGGTAGTTATATCTCAATAAATGTTTCTGTTCTTCTCTGAAAAGCAGAGTAGAAACTAGAACAGAATAAGGATGGTTTAACATAAATACCGTATATGGGGTTTTTCTTCCTACCACATTATATGGCTATTGTTGAAACATCTGGCTTTATAATTAGTGTTTTTTTTCCTTTTCATTTGGGATAGATCTTGCGCAGTTCTGCCTTCTTGGGGAAAAAGGAAATAGATCCTGTGAAAACTGATGTTTCTTGCAAGAAACATGTACAGTAAAGACCAGATGGATTTCATCAGTATTATTTACTTAGCCAGCAAGGGCTGTTTATCAGTACAATATACAGATCATTGTAAGCTTATAAAAGTGAAATGAAAAATGAAATAGTTGTGACCAAATCAGTTAAGTTTCACTCTTACTTTCTGAACATTGGCTTTCTTGGCTACTAAATAAAGCTTTTGCGGAATAAAGCTTTGACTTCACAAACCAAAATGTATTGTATAGTTTAATGGTAAGCAGCCAAGAGTGTAATTTTTGAGAGACTAAAACAATTTGTCTTTTTCCATGAAAGTTTCCTGAAGCATTTTCATGACAAAAACAGTGATGTTTTACACACAGGTTAGTCTCGGGCAAGGACTGCTTTAAATTGTACTTAATTTTCAATAGTTTTTCCGCTACATACTTGTTGAGCAAAAAATAAGCACAATTAATTATTTTGCTTAGAAATATCTAATACTCTAAGTGTCTATATGCTTTAATCTCCAAGAAACCATTGCAGAGAATTACAATATTCTCAAGATATTGCCACTAGGATAGATGATGATTGACACTTATTCATTAAGACATAATTGATTTCCAAAAGCAGTGGATTTAGCTTCCCTTTGAAAGGCTTTTTTTGCCCCATATTAATGAACAGCAAACTTCAGAAGAGATGCACTCGTGCAAGCTTTTGGTTACACACAAGCATATGTTCTGTGTGAGTAATGCTTATTTAGATGTGTATGCCTCCCGAAGAGGAAAGCGTTGTACAAAAGTCAGCAGAGAGAATCTTTGCACATGAAGTGCAGACATGAAACAATGCCTAGGAAAACACCATCTAATTTAATGCACAGTGTGGCTGGGAAATTACTGTCGAGTAAGCTTGCAATGCAGAGCCAAACCTTGCAGAAATGTGTGAAGAGTGCTCAGATATAAAATCAAGATAAATATCTTACTTCTATCCCTGGTTTGCTTGTCAAGCTGTCCTCATTTCCCTTTTCTTTCTGCTATTTTACAAGAAGCATCTGCTTTCTAGAGGATGGGGGAATTTCAGCTATAGTGAATATGGGGTTTTCTCTGCTTTTTTTTCTATTTGCTAATTCTGTGGATTTGATAACCAGCTCTCTATTATCTAGTCATTGCTTTTCTATAGAGTTAAATTGGTTCTACTGCTTGCTCTTCAGCTGCAGTGCAGGATGGAAGTGTGTCCTCAGCACACACCTACACCCATGGTTCAGGAGTGCCCTTCCAAACTATATTTATATAGTGTATTTATATGTCTTCTGTCACATGCCATGGGATTCCTTCTGGGGTCCAACACTGTGGCTTTCAAGAGGAAGACAGCTACTGATTCTTTATTCCAGGGCCACAGTTTCACCATGGTGAGTGGCTGCTGTGGTGTTAGGAGCACTCAGCACACCTTGACTTGTTAGAGATGAGTGCTTTGTAACAAGAAATTACACTGCCGGAGAGCAAATTAGTGATTGATGTAAAATGGGGACTTCGAGATTGTAATTGTTGTAGCAAGATATGAGACAAAGCTTAAGGTATAATTTTAACAGTATTTAATTAAGTGGAACAGTAGATTAACTACCACAATTCTAACTAAACACATATAGAAGAATTGCAAAGTATAAATGCTCATTTTTGTTAAGTTGCCTCTGCCATCAGTGTATGACTTGGCAATAAGGTGATTGACTTGAAGCTAATTTAAAATGGCTCAATTTACAAACTAAATTTTAAATCTTTTTCAATTGTTCTCCTTTAATGCAGGCACAGAAAGGTGACTCATCCTCATGCATGGTTCACTGGGTGGGGAGAAAATTACATATTTTATCTGGTCACTGACATCTTACTGTCATTTCATTTTGTGTGTAGCAATTAAAGCAAAGTGAATCACTTACCTGACAAAATTAGTCTCTTGTTCTTTCAATGGAAGTTATTATTACCTCTAGTTTATATTTGTTTGAGTTGCCTGATGGCAGGTTTCTCTCATCACCTCAGTTGCTGACAAACTGTAATTAGGTATCCTTGTGCACGGTGCTAGATGAAGAAGTTGCAGGGAACTGGTGCAGTTTCTTTACGGTTTGTTTAATTAACTTTGTATGCTGGATCCAAAAGATTTGGGGAGCCTGGCCTCCCTTGCTTTGTCAAGCTGTGTAAATCCCGTATCAATTATACCTCCTGTTCTGGAAACAAACACTGGAGCATACAAGCTTTGAATTTGCTTTACATGACTCTTTGTAGGAAGCAAATATAAAAGGAGCTTGTGTTCAGCCACAATACATTCACTGCTAATTTGAAGTGAATATTTATAACTTTCTTTTTACTATTAGCCTGACACTATGAGCAATTACAGGAGTATTCAGCTAAATCTGCCCAGCCTGTGCCTGGTCAGAATTTTCTTTCCCTGTGTTTCTAATACATTTCCTACACACTATTTTGTTCTTAATGCCTTTATAGCTTGTTTATTGGAAACAGGTTTTTAATTATTTTTCAACAGTACTGGAGACCTGATTTAATGAGCAATTGTTGGATATACTAGGGAGACACATTCACCTGATTAATGTGATAGTTAACTGAGCAACAAAATTGCCTCATGAAGAAGCAGCTGTACACAGAGTAGAAGCAGTAAAAAAGTTTGAGGGAATGTGAAGAAAATACTTGAGGATAGATACTTTGAAATAGGATACTGAGCAATTTGGAGGCTACGTACAAATATACAGTGTTGGATTGCTGGTTGGTTGGTTGGTTAGTACATGCATGTGTGCACACAGACATGCCCATATTTGTTAGGAGACAGTTAATATAGGCTTGACTGAAAGATACTGCACTGGACTGCTGGGATGTTCAAGGACTGTAGAAAAAAATGAAGAGGATGGGTCCTTCAGGTGTCTGTTGGAGATGAAACTGTGCTGCAGCCAATGCTTTAATGGCATGCAGTGTTGTTGTCCAGTTTCAGTGCTAATGTGTGCTTTTGGAAACAAGTCTGTCCTTTGAGAAATAGGTCTTTTCTCAGAAAGAGGAATGTAAGAGAGAAGAAGTTTGACATTCTTTAATTGTCAGAGCTCACACTGGGGTATTTATTGTGTCACAGACTTGCTCTTATCAGCAGCACTTACATTCTCAGTTTGGAAGCTTGTGGTCAGCCTTAAAGGATCAGACTGACATGATCACCACAAAATTTTAGTACAAGATAGTTCCACTCATGCATTTCAATGTCATCTTCCCTCCTCTTTGCAAGCAGCATTTGCAAAGGAAGATGATGCAGTGGTAGCCCAGTAGAAACTCATGACTAGATAATCAGGTTTCATTCCTGCAGAGGGCTGTGGCATCCATGGAGAGAGGGATCCACCGGGTGGACACAAGGTGCACTGAGGCCAAAAAGTGGTGCAGTAGCAGACACGGGTAGAAGAGGAGAGTTAAGTGTGAATGCTAGAGGAAACACAGCCCAGCTAGTTTCTCTCATGTAGTTCCCAGATTGGCTTGTATGATGGATATTGCTTTACAAGCCTGAAAATACAGAATGTTTCAAAGTCATGGTATATTATAAACCATCCCACTCACAGACTTTCTGGACCCCTTATGGCCTAACATAACCCCTCTGGTTTCAAGTTAGGGCTGGTGGCTTTGTGTTCCTGCTCACTCATATATTAGTGAGAGCAGGAACTTCTTTTTCCAAAAGGAAAAGTGAGCTTTTTGTATTGGATGTTGTACTCTTGTTCACATGATTTAAACAGATGAGAGCTGTATAGATTGTAAAGAGCTCACTCTGGGAAAATGACCTGACTTTCCGTGCAATTACTCTGGGAGCATGGATTAGGGAGAAGATACTTTGCCAAGATCAAATCTAAGTGAAAGCAGACCAGACACATTACTGGGATTATAAGAGATTTGAAGAAAAGAGAGAAAAATGAAAAGGCAATTAACATACACCTGTTTGGAAGAGGAAAATGCTCCTATGAGTGTCAAATTCTCTGCCCCACTTTTAACTGGTTCATCTCGTCTCCGTTGTGACAAATAACTTGGACAATTCTTTGCAAAGCATTTTTACTTCCTTGCCTTGCTAACATGATGGAAATATAAATTGTTTTACTTATGATTTGAATGCTTCTTTCAAAGGCAGGAGGGTTGCTGGTCTGATTGTTGGAGAATCAGAGTAGAATTCAGCAGATTTGAATTAATTTCAAATTTCTGTCATAGCTTTGCTTTAGATTTTAACTTTTGGGGTTTTTGTCTGCGCTTCATTTTATTCATGTTGTTTGCAAAAAGAAGAGAATGATCCTTATGTTCCACCCATGCTATCATGCCTTACCAATGTAGCTGGTGGGATTTTGGGGCTCTGTATGTCTGTTCCCTGGGTCAGCAATGCTCCAGCCCTCCCAGACCACACCAGCCCTCTGCTTAAGAAGTTTTTGTCTTTCCTGGCTTGAAAGGAAATCTCCCAGTGATGCTTTGATTTGGGCTGTAACTTGCCTTTTATTATTTTCACATGGCATGGTCTTTGGAGCTCTTGTGTGGAGGACCCATGGTGCTGGAGCCAGGGGGGTGGCTGTGCAGGGCAGCTCTGAGCATGGCAGAGCATCTTGTGGGGGCCTCAAGCAGGTCACAGCCCAACAGACCGACTGGGCACCTTCCTCATCTCTGCCTCTTCAGCAAATGCTTTAAATGTGAACGTGTTCCAGAGTGTTTCACTATTGATGGGTGATCTCCAAAATGTGCTGATGTGCTCTGCTAGATAAGGATCAGGATTTCGTTCTGCAAGAACTCATTACAGGACAGACACATGAGCATTGCCTTCATTTTTAGGTAAGAGGCTTAACACTTTGCCATTTATGTGGCAGCCAAAGTAGACAAATGCAGAACATACTTTTAAAATTGTTTCCTGGCATATAAATAGAGATTATTTAGTGTTATAATTTGCATGTGTTATATTTTAATGCTATCAAACTAAATTATATGATGGCAACCACTCCTGCTAATCTTGCATTCTTTATTCTTCAAACCCAACGAAAGTCATCTGTTGAACTCAACACTAAGTTTGTTGAGTCCAGTTTTTGGTTGCTTTATTGTATTTTGTTTGGTTGATTGGTTTGGGTTTTGGGATCTTTTTTTTGTTTGGCTTAATTTTCCTTATTTGGAAAGCAATAAGGGTAAGAGATTTGAAGTGGTGTGATCATGTGTTCCAATGCAGATTATTCTTCTATTTTTTATGAAGACCATCCTAAAAAACCGCTGATTAAAAAAAATAGCAAATAATATATTATACTGTCACCTTTGAAAAATTTGGGAGTTTAATTTCATTTAACCGCTGGCCATTTATATGTCTTTGAAGCTTGTCATAAATCTAACACTGTGCAGCTAATAAACAGCAACAGGAAAAGTGGTCAATCCAAAGTGCATGCAGTCAGAGCATCCCGGCCTGCATGTATCAACTTCCATATGGAAAACTGTCAAGCCTGGACTTCTAAAATGCCTGAGATAGGGCAGCTTTTGAAGCAAAAGCAGGGGCTGAAGTCTGTAAAATCAACTGTCTAATTCACATGTGTTTATTCATACATGCATGTGTATATTTGCAAATAGTGTGATATGTATTCACATCTGATACAGAAGTATGGATGGCAAAAGTGGTGTACAATTCCCTTCTGAAAAACTGTCTGCCCTTAACTGTTTACCCCTCTTCCCTCACCCTTGTCCTCAGACTAACCAGGCACATTTGCAGAGCACAACCATTCACTAGCTCATGCTAAGAGGAAAACTTGGCATGATTTCCTTCTGTGTAACCAGGGCCGCTTCACTAATTTGCTTGACACAGATATGGTCCTGAGGAGTCCCTTAAAAGGATTTAGATCCCTCCCTACCATTGTCATCCCTTGTGTTTTGTCCAGGTGCACATTCTGCAAATGTCTCAACAAAGTGGGTTTGTTTCCCAAGTATTAACACTTCTGGTAGGGGGCATGTAACAGAAATGTATTTGCCAAATGGTGCTGCCTCTTTCCTTGGATATGGGAAAGCATTTTGTGGAAATGGGAAAACCAAATGAATAGAGCCCGCCAGTTCCGCACGCCTCCTGTCTGCAAACATCCCCACCCTGGGTACGTGGGCTGTTACTGACTCGGGGGAATGGCTTTAGAGAAGCCCTTTGTTGAAATATTGGCAGCACATCACTGGACTTGCCGTAGTTGCAGATGGAGCAACTTGCTGAACAGATGGATTCTCAGTTTTCTCAAAGAAAGGGAAGGTACTTGATGTACCATGGTGGGAAAGAAGGGAGGATATTCCAGGCAGATGGAAAGGCAGGAAAGAAGGCACGTTCTGTGCTTTTTTGGTGCACTTGGAGCCTAGAAATCTCTTTCTGGCAAAGTTGGGAAAGCATAAGCACAGCACTCTGTGAGAGGGCAAAGGGATTGTAACAGATGTGGAGGAAGTTATTTGCACAGAAGCAATGAAAATGAAGGCTGAGACTAGGAAAAGCCAGAGTGTATAACTGAGTATTATGTGCTAGGCATGGGAAAGAACTCCTGCCCTGCACCATTGGAGGTGCACTCTATTAAGGCACAGGATTAGTGCCAGAAGAGCATAACTGGAAGAAAGGACTGATTAGTATTTCAAGGTCTATTGTGCTGTGGAAGAGGCTAGAGATAAATATCATCTGCCACTGTGAAGCCAGGAATCCCCGTGTTTCTGCACAGTGTGTGTTGCTTTTGTGGTGGTGCAGTTTGTTCAGTGGCACTGCTTGGATACCGTGTTGCCTCTTTTCTTATGCTGTTCTTTCTCCCCTCCCCATCCTGCTCTTACCTCACTTCCATCTTAATCATCAGAGTAGGATCAGTCCTGTGCAGCACTCAAGAGCCTGTAAATCTGACTTGAAATCATGTTACCTGATCCAGTATTTACTGCTAAAGTCTTCATGCAGTTTCCAAATGCAGCAGGCATGAACTGAAAGAAGTGACCATATTGGTGGTGTTGTGTGTTAACTCCCTACAACTTTCCAGTCACTTCACACATGCACACACCAGACTTAGCAGAAATATACTTTATCGTAGTACCATTTATAATTTAATAACAATGGACTTTTATCTTTATTTTTACCCCTTAGCTTAATTAGAAAATTTCAGCATCTTCGAATGCAGACATTAAAGCTGTTTAGCTATAGTAAGGATGCCAAAGGCCTTGGAAATCCAGATTTTCTGGGAAATGAATGTGATAAAGGGCAAAAATGTTATTTCCAAGTGTGATTCACTGCTGAAAGCAGCTATGCAAAATTATCACTTTCTTAAATAATGGCTTTGGCTTTTGTTCATAGTCAGGGTTGTGTCTACAGCAAAAGGAGCGTTTAAAGTATTTTTTTGAAAAATAAAATGACCTGGATTACATACCCACTTTTGCATCAATTGTGCTCAGTTTTACAGGACTGAATTATCAGGGAGGCTCTGAGATAAAAGGAACAAGGAATCCCATCACTGAATTTTAGTATGAACATTTTTCAGGTTGTTGTGTCTGAATCTCTGCCAAGTTTCAGCCCCATAATAAATTAAGTCCAACCCACACAAAGTAAGGAAATAAAAAAGGAGGGGAAACAACCCAACTTCTACAAGGCAAAAAGAGTAGGCATTTCTTATGGGGAAACAAGTGGCCAAGAATAATTTATTGGAAAAATAATTATCTAAAGAGAGACTGGGTTCTTCTCTCTAATTGGAAATGATAACATTTTCCAGCCTTACTAAACGCAGGAGAGGATCATCATTTTGCTTCACCAGACTGGCTAAATTAAAGTTGAGAAGTTGCTTTCCTCAAGTTTTATTTCTTCTGACACCCAATACTGCAATTGAGCCCACTTCCCTTTCTCTATGGCAAAATCTAATCTGGCTGCCACAGGACCTGTGAAAATCATGGAGGTGATGAGCCAGGGTCTACTTTCTGCATTGTATGTCTGGCTTATTTAATCTCTATTCACCTTCAGATAATAAATATTTCATGTGTTGAACAGGTGAAAGGTTTCATTCAGCTGCAGATCTGCTTCCACAGCAACTGATTCTTCTCATTTGAGCAGTTTAAATGTGTTGAAAACAGAGCTTGTTTTCTGTTTTTCTCCACTGTGTTTTTATGTGTAATATATTATTTGTTTTCTCCCTCCTGTCCCTCCTACAAGCAGATACAGAAAAGCCGACAGCATTAACAAGTAATTCTAAACAATTTATAATCCAAACATATTCTCTCTTCCAGTCAAAATGGGGTGAAAAATGCCATTTCATTTGACAAGCATAGAGGAAATGTCTAGAGATATGAAATTGCCCGGGTTAGCATCTATAAATACTCTGTACACAAAAAATGAATGCAATCACAGTACTACTTTATGCTTTACAGTATGTTTCTCTATTGCTTCTGGGTGTTTCCTCAATACCATTGTCCACCAATTCAGTTAGTAGGGTTGGGTTTGGTTTTGGGATTTTTTTTGGGGGGAGGCAGTATCCCAGGTCTTTCTCTAAGGAAGGTTTCCTTCTCTAAGAAAAGCTGCTAGCTAAAAGCTGAAGCGAAAATGTCTGCAACCATATCTGATTTCTGCCAATGTTAGTGCTTGTGATGGATCTTCTGGAACATGTCTGCTGCATCCTTTGCATCTTGCAGAAGGAGATCTTTGGAAGCATACCGTAGCTCATTTTTCCTCTGCACATTTCCATGCAAAGTGGGCAACTGCTGTCCCTCTTCCTCTCAAGCCAACCCCACATCTGGACTCTCTGACTCATGCTGTGCTCCATGCCCAACTCCATACCTCTGTCTGCATATATGGCTGATGGCTTCACGAAGCAATTCCCTTGCCTGCCTGCTGAGTCAGTTGTGACTTGGTACAGCGGTGAAATTTTGGTAGATGGGCTCCAAGTAAAGGGATTTTCCCTTTACCATCTCCTATCAGGCTCAGAGACATTTTCACTTGCATCTGACCATCTGTATGGATGCTCCCTTGATGCAGTTATGGCAGAATGGGGACATCATTTCATAAGGCACACAGCTGTCTTAGGAAATAAGTTAGAGAACACATCACAGGGTGTGATTTAGGAGTTTTAGATGTGATAGAGAACCATGCCTAGGTGGCTTATTTGATCTCTCTGTCATTTCCCTTTATTTACTGTATAGCTTTCTAGTGATGCTGTATTTGGGGATTAGGACATTCTAGATCAGTTTGAAAAAACTGATGTGACATGATGCACAACTGCTGTTTTGGGTTTAGGGGGAGATGGAAAATGGGTACAGCCTCTGATAGATGTCTTTGTCTGTGCCTGGTAGCTCTGTGGCAGATTCCCCCTATTAGAAACAACTGAACTATATCTGACCTTGCAGCCCTCTCCCTTCTGTTTCCAGGCATATAGATTTTAGCCAGCAGGTCTCTGGTTAACCCCTCCTCACTGTTGTTTATTTCCTGCCACTCTGCAGACACACCACTGAGCATTAAGTATGTGAACTCAAAGACGCTTCCTCTCTCCTGTACAGTCTTAATAGCAAACAGTCACGAGCTGGGCTTCTCCAGGCAGAATTTCTACCTACGAAACATAGGTTTCAGGAGTATGCCCTTTCTCTCACCCTTTTCAGATTGCATTAAAAGCATCCACTTCAAGAAACTACAACTGTGTTTATTCAAGCTTTGAATTTAGAAGTCGTGCCGGGATCCCTGCCACGGCACGCTTGAACCGTGAAACCCAGGTCAGTTCCATTTTTTGGTTTTCATGTACTGGGACTGTGCTGCAGCTGTTTGAGCTACCAGGTCTCTGTGGAAGCAATACTTCTTTTAACATGCAGAAAACATCAGATTTGATTTTATAACCTTACCTCTTGTTTTAGGTTTTGGGTTTTTTTGTAGTACTAAACAAAATGTCAGAGTGGCATGTCAGTGAACATAATGCGTTCAAAAAGAATCATGCTGACAGGCTCGAAAATGAAATACTCTCTTTTAAACAGGCAGGAACAGCTCTGATTTTCCTTCCTGCCCACCGGGCTATACTTGGACTTGAGAGGACAGCTGTGCTTCATCTCCCTTTTGCTCTGTCACTGTGACTGCTGGCAATTGCACTGTATAATGCAATCTTGGGCTGTGGGATATGACCAGTTTCAATCAATGTTCACTGAAGTTGACTTTGTGACTCAAAGGCTACTGACTCAATAGCCCATTAGTTTTGTCAGTGAATCAGCCCCTTCTCTCTCTTCAAGCCTTCAGTGGTGTTGAGGAGTTTGTGGGTTTTTCATATTGCTAGAGAGAAAGATGCTGGGTTATTACACTGAATGCAACTGAAAGGGTGTTACTAGGTTTGCGTGAGGCACTTTCAGAAAAGGATCTTTTTGTTAATAATTCTATATCTCAGACTCCAAATTCACACAGAGTTTGCATTTCTGAAACTTCATGTGAGTAGTCTTTTACTGCAAGATGGATTTCCAGAGGGAAAATCAAAGTTAACAAAATTTGGTACCTGCAATGTTTGTTTCCCCCAAGTGTACATTGGAAAACGCTGTTTAAAGGCACAGTACTGTTTGTCTGTTTATTGGGAAAACATCTGGAGGCAACAGTGCTTTATGCAAGGAAATGTGTTGGTGTTTGACTTGTGTTTCTGCCTTCCCTTTAATTCGTGTGCCCTGATCCCTAGTGATTGTATGCTTTGATGTTGCTAGAGCGCTCTTGGAGTGAGTGCTTCTCTCAGTGAAAGTTACACTGCTGTCATTTTTTAATATTTCATATAATGGGTGAAGAATAATCTGGAATACACCCAAACATGGGCATTTTGTCACCATGAAGCCTGCAGTTAGAGCCATTGTCTCATTCAGTCACCAAATAAGAGTCTGGAGAGCAAATACCACGTCCAGCTCTACATCTTCTCTGGCTTTTCTGTGGTATGTTCAGTTCCTCTGCTTCTAAGCATGTTTCCCTTCTTTCCAACTTTTTTTCCTTTGTGCATTTGTTCCTTGTCTAATTATTTTAGGTCAAGTCTGCAACAGCTGAACAGAATGCATTAAAGGTAAAGGTCTGATTTTCCTGTGGCAGAAAATTGTGTATGGAAAGATAAATATCTTTTTGGATATTATATTTGTCTAAGACAATGGGAAGATAAGTTCTGAGTGGCTGGAAATGTTGTAACTGCACCATTAATGTTTAATTACTATTGGCAGCCAAGAAGTGCCTTTCTGGATTAACCAGACACTCAGCTTCTGAGAGGTGCATAGGTGGCAGAAAGTGATAAAGCTCGTGAAACCGCACCTCTGGGAACATGTAATGGGATCTTTCCTGTGATATGCAAATTATGCTGCCAAGTTGCTGTATAAACAATTCATGGGAGATGTAGTGAGAGGTAGTTAAATAACTGGATCACATATCAAAGATAAAATCCATCACTGGGAATGGAAAAATGTGCTAAAAGAGTGGTTTTGCTTTTAAAAATAAATAAATAATGAACTGAAAAAGATCTTTGCCCAAAGCATATAGTAGCACTGAAGAGTAAATAGCAAATGATTTATCACAATTGTTGCAGTTCAGAGTAAACAAGCATTTAGGCAACTAGTGTGCACAGAGCTTGGTGAAAACCAAGACTTTTCCTAGTACAAGTAAGCCAATAATGCTGCTTTTTTATTCTTTTATTTTTTTTTTCTTTTTCTGGTAACTGAGAAAAAAGATTACTTCACAAATGTTAATTTGGTTACTTTTCAGGCAGATGTGCACTGCTTACTTTTCAGTGATAAAACTGATCCTGTAGTTTCTATTCTAAGCATGAGCAAAGATCTCAGGCAGCCCAGCAAAACGTATTTCAGAGTCATATATAGCCACAGATCAATGAGTGTGAGCAAACTGTATTGACACCAGCAGAAGCTGAGCTCATGCCTTCAGCCTGAGCTTCTAATTTTTGTATTTTACACTGTATGAGGAAAGGATTGCAGATAATAGCACTTCTCCAATAAATCAAAGATTACTTTTTCACAAATGGTACTGGAGCTTTCACTGATTCTCTGTCCACCTTTGCTGTTCTTCCACAGAGGTAGATTCCTGTAGCACTTGTCTTCCCTCAGCCTTTTCCTATATCTGCTGTTCATTTAGGGTCTGATGTGGCTCAGTGGAAGCTCAGTGAGAAGCCTCTGTATCTCTCCTTAGTGGGAGCTGCATGTGCTAGACTCCTAAGGGGCCAGCAGCAGAAAATTTAAGAAGGCAGCAGGGAATGTTAAAGCATCATGGATCAAGGGAAATATTTTTGACCTGTGACTTTCTTTTGTTTTGCTATGTAGCAGGAATGACACCCTAGATAGAATTGTACAGCCACAGTAAACAGGTCCCACATTCAACAAATGTATTGAATTCTGTTCTTTATTTAATCATCAACAGAAACTATGTCAGATGATCTTCCACCAGGAACAATATCACCTAATTAACTGTAATTAAGGTATAACTACAGGATATGAAACTAGATGGATCTTTCTCTTGACATTTCATATTTGGATATTTTTTTTCTGCTATGTCTCTTAATATGCTTCAATTAATGATAACAGAGGCCAGGCCATTCTCAGTGATGGATCTGCATACGTGAATCTTAGTATCACTGAGATGAGATGAAGCATGAATCTTTCCAACATTAAACTCCCCTTAGAAACATAACTGAATTCTGATTAAACTGAATTTACTAGCACAAATGTTGATTATGAGGAACCTAAGGGTTAAAGCTTGATTGTCTTATCCTGTAAAGTGCAAAAACCTGTGCCAGACACGACAGGAAAGCCAGCTGACTTGTCTGCAGAGTCCTCAAAAGTTCTGTAGCCATTCATAGCAGGTATGGCATCCCTTTTCATTCACTGAGAAGTCATACAAAACTGTTTTTTTTCAGGCCCTATTTGAACAAGCAAATTTTAAACTCTAGTGCCCCACAAAGGCTTTATCATCTAGAAAATTATTGCTTCTCTCTCTGCACTGTGGCAGGTACCCAGTCTTCACCAACTGATAAGCATTTGGAGACCTAATCAGTAGTAAACCTGAGGTCTTTGTATAGATAGCTTAACAATTAAGACATTTTAACTATGCCTGAATGAAAGGAAATTGCCAACTTTAAAGAGAGAATTTCCTAGCTCAGGCATTTCTGGCCATGTAATTAAACTAAATACACTGCTTTCTTGCCCCTAGCCACAGTTGTCCTAAGAAGATTAACAACATTGAATTTCTACCCAGGCTGAAATCTTGTTTGTATCCTGAAATATGGACCCTGAAATAACATGACAGTGCACTACAACTCCATCTGGTGACTCCTCCCAAACTCAGTGATGCTTCACTGTGAAGTGAAGCCAGTGATGCCAGTGATCCACTTTGCAGTATCACCAATCCACAGGATTCAGGGAGGAGTTCACTCTTTTGAAGATGAGTACAGATTAAACCAGGTTTCTGCAGAGCTTATTATGGTGTGTAGATATTTGTCTGAAGTAATCTATTAGATGTCGTAGAGCATATGCAATCAGAAGATCTTGCAGAAAACACTGGGAAAAAAAAAGATGAAAAGCCTGTTTCTCATGCTATTCCACTGAGCAACTCTATTATGATCAGGATTTAAGTGATCTACTATATTTGTGATTGCACAATATAATCGTGTTCCTGGGAATGTTATTTTTCTGTCATTTATTTTTAGCTACCTCAATTCTCTGCAACTTCTTAAAGAAAATATTTCTTAGATTTATTTGAATTGTGTTCCCAAGTAGAATTGTAATTCACCTTATCTGATTGAGAAATGACATGATTACAAACTTTTAGTTTTCTTTTAAGATACCAGTAAACATTTTTTTGAGTCTCATATTTTGCTTGCATCTTATGTGCCCACACTTGCTTGATCACATGCAGGAAATATTTTTGTACGCTGGTGCTATGCATGACTATGAAAGGAGCTGTAGATAGAACAAGATGAGATACAGTCTGTAATTTACACCTGACAGAGTGTGAATTCCATTGCAAGTGCTTTTAAAGGAAACTTGCTATTTTCTCCACATTCAGATAAACAGTGATTCCATAGGAAATTATGATAATTGATTTTTTTGTTTGTTTGTTTGCTTGTTTTGTTTATTCCAATCTGCTTTAGTTTTGAATTTTATGGGGAAATAATATTCCTCAACGTAATGCAATCCTGTGTTATCTGCAGGCCAGGTCATGGTCCTGTGATGCTGGACATACCCCATAAGCAGAGAACAGCTTTTTTTGTCAAAATTAATAAAGTCTGGGATAAAGAAAGTATAATCACACCATTTCATGGGCAGGGGATCAAGGTATAGATGGTTGAAATTACTTGCCAAAGGTGTGTTGCAGAGCTATATGAGGAACAGGAATCTCCTGGATCCCCATCAAGTTTCTTTTTCATTTCTAGAGAACTGAGGACCTGTATTTGTTTTGGCTGAATTGCAATTTGGATAGATTGGAGGACATTTGGAAGCAGAAGGGCTCTATTAAGTCTTTTCCACCAAAAGAAATATTAGTAGGCAATTAAAAGAATAACAAATGGAACCCATTCAAAATGCTCCACTTGCTGTTGCTCTGAGCTTCAGGCAAGAAAGTACATAGAGGTCATTTAACGTGACCACTTATATATCAGAGGCCGCTAGTGTCACTTGGGCACTCCTAAATTAAACCATATATTTTAGACAGAAATATAGCGGTCTTTCAAAGCATTTTCCATTGAGGCCATAAATTCAAAGGACAGGGCTTTGTCCTCTACATGTATCTGCTTTGCATTTCCTGTAGTATCACCTGGATAAGCAAGGGCAGCTCATACTCCTGTCAGTTTAATCTCTTGCGTCATCACCATTATTTTGATAAATTTGGTACCTCAGAGCTTTAAAGAACAAAGAAACCATTAACAGCATGAGCAGAGATGGTGCCAAAGAGGCTGGACACTGACCCTGGCACACTGTTCTCCTCCTGTGTGCCAGAAGAGCGCTGTGCTGCTGTAGGGAGGGTAGTGAGCAGTGGCTACCAAGCTGCGCTGGGGAAGCTGATGGAAACTGCTGCACCCCAGAGCCCTCTACATGGGCCATGTCCTCTGCATGGTCAAGAGGTGAGTCAAGATTGACTCCAAGAGAGCATGGTACATAAATTTTCTGGATGACAGTATAAACAAACAAGTCAAAAGCCATGAGATACCATATTCATAGCTACAGGCCAAATGCTTTATTCATAATGTTGCAGTGAAAGTATTAACATTGCATTTGTTTAAAAAGTAACTAGGAGGCCATTTGTGACCCTTATAATACACATGTGGAGCAGTGCTCTGCTGGTTTACACTGGTTATGTTCTGCTTTGTATTTTCCAGAGGGTCAATTTGCAAGGATCTTTACTGCTATTTATGAATATAAGTAACTAATTTACCAAAGTTTCACAAAGTGGCTTCATGGCTTCCGCTTCATGGTTAAAGGTTCTGCAAATCTTTTGGTCTTGTTGACTTTGGGTTGTTTGTGATTTTATCTTGAAGGCTAGAAATATGTATTACGGTAAAATAAATACATTATTCTTGTTATTGACCTTGTTATTAGAAAATATTTATATAGTGCAGTAAATTGACATTGTACTTTGCCAACACAGATAAAGGCAAATTCTCTGCCCTGAAGAGCTTATAATTCAAATAAGAAAAGACAAACAAATGTACAACACTTCAGAAAATGGTGGATGAGAGGATTATTAACTACGTGAAAGAGGTGGAAGAGCTGAATGAGGAGACAGAAGGGTTCTACGACCATCATTATTCCTAGTTTTACAACACAGTGGCACCTTAAAAGCCTCAAATGGGATGAAAGCCTGGCTGCACAAGGGGCTGTGCAGAAGCCTGGCAAGGGGGTGGCCTTGTCTCTGTGTCTTAGAGCAGTGCTGCCTCGCTGATATCCCTGCCTGGAGAGCACCTGGCTAAAGCCAGCATCAGTCCAATTACAGCACAAGGAACGCCACGTTTCCAGTAGGCTTTAGCCCTGCCTGAGGGAAAATCCACATGATTTCCTGCCCCAAAGAATTGTAACTGAAATTGAAGAGAAGAAATGCGCATACAAGAAGACATTTCAGGGAAAGGGGTCTGGAAGGATTATTGTCTTGGTAAAGGTAGGGCAGGACCACCCAGAGGGAAGGAGAGCTTTTAGCATCATTATATTCACCCTGATCTGTGGCTATAGCCTCCTCCATCCTGACCCCCAGCAGCTAGTTTCAAGGCAGAAGCATCGAAATAATTTTTGTTGCCTGATCATATTTGATGCACACATAGTAGCTGCTGTTTTCCTGATCTGACCTCATGTTAACTGTGGAATTGCTTCTCCCTCAGTGCCCAAGAGTATGTGATAATCCTAAATTTATGTAACTTGCTAGTGATTCCATAAACAGCTGTTTAGAAAACAGGCAAAATTCCTGGCTCTGCTTAGCAACTTAATTCAACCTCTGAAGAAACCTAATGGGTATGTGGTAGCACAAAGACCCTGGAAGCTCTGCTTTGTCCTGTGGGAGATGGAAAATATTCATTGTTTCCCTCATTTATCTATGGCAAACTACCTCATAAATCAGAAAGGACAGAGGGAAACTCCCTGTAGCTGTCCTTACTTCTGGTTCAAAAACAGATGCTGTCCTCAAATATGGCAAGAATGGTGAAGAAAGCCAGAAGCAGCCTTGGCAAGGCTGGTGGGCAGAAACAGGGGACTGTGGTAGCCAAGAGGTGTGTGTGATTTACACTGATCTTTAAAATGAGAATTACAAGGAGCAAGAAGATTAAGTGTCTGGTAAAGAAATGGGGCTGAGGAGATTGGATTCATCATTTGGAAGTAGGAAGAAAAAGTCCAGGGTGAATTTTCTCTCCAGAGAAAAGGCAGATATAGGGCATTACATTGTTGGAAATGTGTTGGAGTGGGCAGCTCCTGCTGTGAAACACTAATAGTTATATGTAGGCATATTCACTGGGGATGGCCAGAAAAATAATCAGAAAGACAACCATCTCTCTCTCTCTCTAATTTCTGTGTATCTGTATCTGGGGACATTCTTAGGGGCTATTGCAAACTGAGTCGTGCATTCTGTTCTCCTGCAGCTCACTGTGCCGGAGTTATCGGGCAGAGGACAGGAGTGGGAGCCAGCTCCCTCAGGACTGAGTGTCTTGCTGGGATTCATATGGCATGCAGGTAGCAGAGTGACAACTGAGCTCCCAAGGCACAGTTTGCTCAGCCCAGCTCATCTCATCCCATGGGTGTCTGACAAAACAGATGTTCATATCCAAAACTGCAGTGCAGACTTCCAGCCAGGGGAGTGAGATGTGCACCTCCAAGGTGAGCTTCACTGCCTGGTTCTCCCCACTGGCAATGACAACAGCAAGAAAGCTCAAGCATAGATGTCTGCATTGGCAGAATTTAGGTGAGGTGAATCCCTCCCTTCCCTAATACCAGAGCACAGCGTAACAAACAGTAACATCTTGGCTGTGAAGAGATATTTAGGTGAGAGAATGGCCCATGGCAGATTAAGGCAAGAAATGTGTCTACACTGTAGGGGAAGTGTGGAGTCAATGGATGGAAACAAAATAATGCAAAGAAAAGCAAGAAAAAATATTATGAGGTAAATGAAGAACAGGAGGTGCACTAAGAAGGATGGAAGGATTGCAAGATAAATGACCCAGGCAATTTAGAGCTTGTAGCTGGAGAAAATATCCTGAGTGTTATGTGCTGAAAGGGGATGGTAGCTTTCAGAGTGAGGACAGATGTAAGCTGATAAAAGAGATAGTGGGTTTTTCTCTTAAGCAAAATTTAACACCAGAAACCTTGAATTAAAACAAACAAAACAAGCCTAAATCTGTTTTCCAGATTTTCCTTGAACAGTCATCACAGAGAGAATAATTGATGGTATTGCATAAAATTTTGATCAATATGACTTTAGATTACTTTAATATTCTGCAAAAAGTGCTCTGCAGATCATACTTGCACTTAACCAAGGACACTTAGATGTCACCTCTTGCCATAACTTGACCCAATGATAAAAGTGTATTTTAAAAATATGAAAATAGTTTGACTGACAGGTTTGGGTTTTTTTCCCCCAATGAATGTCTGCCTGAAAAGACAGGCTGCCTTAACTCCGAGAGTTCAATTATACAGATTCTGAAAGAGAAGAAAAATGATAATGAATGCATTTTAGAAACTTATAAAGAATTACTTAAAATAGACTTTCCATACATAATATTACCATGTGAAACTCAACTATATCCTAGTCTTCTGGGACTAGGAGACAGCAGTCTGTGTTCATTTGGAAATTCAATAGCAAGGCACCCCTGCCTCTGATGGGTCTGTATGATACAGTCCCTGGGACTCTGCCACAGACAGGGCTTACCCATCAAGCTGTTCATTTTTTCAGGAGGTGACATGGGAATGATTTCACTTTAGGTTAGCCAGGAAGCTAAAATGCTCTTTCTGGAAGTGTGTCCCAGCTTGCTTTGGTCTCTTCTTTTTCCCTTTTGTCTTAGTTTTTCTTTAAAAACACTCAACCAAACCACCCTTTGTATTTCAGGTATTTGATGTAGGTTTAGTAAACATGAAGCAAGGACACTGTGTATGGTACAGTGAGTGAGAGAAGTTATTTGATAGGTGTGGTGCATTTATTCTCTCAAGCCCAAAAAGATGAGAAATAGCATGTGCAGCCCATATGACTGCCCAAGGTACTTTATGGCATCAAGAAGGCATTCCAGCACCTCTCATTTCAGTATACAGCCTTTCAATGAAGTTGCTGAAGTGTATTTGTTCAAAATCTTCTTTGGAAGATTGCTTCCCCTTTTTTACAGTGGTGTGGGATGTCATGTTTCTAAAATAACCACTGGCCTTTAGTAGATAGTAGTGTGATAAAAGGCTTGCTATTAAAATATTGCTGTAAATAATTAAAACATTTCAGAATATTTTGTTGTTGTTAAATATAAATGAAGTTAAAATGCAAACATTTAAAGAAAGGATTGTCCTAATTTAGTCAGTAAGTCACTGTTCTTTTAAATGGGAAGCAAGTGAGTCACAATTGCAAGCCATCTTGGCGGGGTGAAAAACAGAGATGCAATCATCAATTCACAACAGTGTTTTGTGTTCAAGGAATAATCAGACCTGTTTTTATCAAGGCTGTGCTGCATTGCTAGCCAGCAGCATGGCTTTATTTTTTCCTCTTCCAGATGATTTTGGAACTGCATACGCTTTTTCAGTAAGTAAGCTGGACTTCTATAATGCTTTGCTTAATGTGCGTCCAGATTCTGTTATTTATAGACTTCAGCATAATCAGACTGCAGCTGCTAAAATGCATGCAAAACAAAAAGCACATTTGTAACCTGTTAAGGGTTTGCTCTGAGATGTCAGTGAAGTCTGGGATTTACCATGAAATATTACTGAGTGACCTTTCAAGAAGTATCACCGGAGAATACCTGTTTATCTTGGAGACCTTTGTTTTATTTTTCTTTCTCTATTGAAATCTTGCAGTGTTCTGCTTTCCAAGGGAAGTCTGGCCTTTGTGTGTACCATGTGTTATGTTCAAGAAATGCTGGGACAGCGGATTTACGTAATGCAGCATCTCAAATGAGCAGTTCTTCCAGAAAATACATTTTGTAAAAATTGTCTTTGTTGAATATAGAGGGAAACTGTAAATATATTGTGATTTTTCTCTAAGTTGTCTTAGTCCTATCAGTATGGACATGATTTACTCATTAACTGTTTTTTCCGTGAAAATTGGTAGAAAGGGTCCCTTGCAATCATGGGAAAACCAACATATCCAGTCTACATAGTTAAAAGTGAGAGGTCTTAATGCACCAGCACATATTTTTGAGTTTATAAGATGACAATGTAAGTTTTTAGTGGCATAATACAGAATGAACAAAGGTGTTTTAAATCATTCATAAGACAAAAAATTGGAAAGATTATGTGAGTGAACATAAAACCAGAGCTCTTATTTAGGCTCCAAGGGAGCTTATCTTCCTTAGCTTGTGCCTAATGAAGCTGTTTTCTTAAGGAAAGTGCTGGTTCCTGCAAAATTAATCTTTGCTTTCAAAGGCCTCCTGTAAGAGGGAGATGTGGCAGAAAAATCCACATAAGCAGGGTGACTCTGAAGATGCTGGAAACCAACTGGTCTTTGCAGTAGAGCTGCAGGGAGGTGAAGCATACAGTAGATGCATAAGATAGGATCCCCTCTCAGACAAAAAGGTTTTGTTCCAAAAAGGCTTTAGAACCTGATGTAATTTTCTACTTGCTGTAGTAAATGCCTTTTTGCAAACTGTTGCAAGAAACGTGTTATTATTCAATTCATTTTGAATTTACAAATTAAGGTGATGTTTTCTTGGTGTCTACATACCATTAACCATGCAAAACAATGTCTCTTCTCATAACACTGCATATGCAATACTATAAAAATATTTTTAAAAGCCATCTTTGGAATCACATTGGAGATGCTCTTGTTTTCATGTAGCCAGGTAGGATGGCTATGGCACAAAAATATCATTTTCATTGCTGCTACTCCCATCTTTCTTCATTGTAAAATGATCAGAAAGAAATGAACAGTGACTTACAGAGATAAATGACCCAGCTTTCTTTCCATTTCTCCCTTCTTTACTGGGAATCCTGTATGCAGCTGGAGAAACAAAAACACTGGGAAGAACCAGTACAAAATGCTTGATATATTTTAGAAGACAGCTGGAGGTAGCCTGATAAATGACCTGTACTTTGGCAGGTCAGGTGGAGTGTGACCAACCTAATGACCACTGTCCTATGAATCACAGTGAATAGTAACAAACACTTTGAAATTGCCATTCTTCTAAGAGCTGGAAAACTCACCTAGATGTAACAGTTCACAAGATTCCACATTGCTCCTTCCCATCTGTGTTTCCTCAAGAGTCAGCACCAATAGCATTTAATGACTTGTACTCCCAGGTTTCAAAAGGCTGATGCCATTAGTCTTTTCCTTGAAGGATTTAGTGGTCACAAAAATTAGACAAAGAGCTGAAACAACTGAAGGTCACTCAGCAGGTCAGTGTGAGAGTTGGGCAGAGAACCTCCTCCTTGCATCCCGGGGCTGGCTGCTGACCCGGATACTCCACAGAGCCTCATTACACTGGTCCATTTAATCAGATTCACTATGTTGTAACTCATTGTGGTGTTATGGATATCTAAAGGGTAGGATTTTAACTTCACAATCTGCTGTTATTGAATTAGTTTTATGTTGTGTTAATTTCTTTGTCTCATGGCATTCATTGCCTGTGATAATTGATGCACAATATATAACCGACTTCTGTATTCATTTGGGTAACTGCATTTAATTGCCTGGTATAAAATATGTGCACTAAGTACAATCTGCTATGACTGCTATGACTGAGAAGTGCTCATTGGTATGGACTCGAGGGTGCTTTATCTTCCTGACAACCTGTCTGAGGGAAGTCTAAATGTCTCTTGCAATCCACTGTCCAAGGACTGGTACATTCATGGTGTCTGCAAAAAGAGAGACCACCAAAAAAGTATCATGTGAAATCGCTTTACAAAATATTTGGCATCAAAATTTTATTAATCAGAAGTTCTCAAATCATGAAATTTTTATTAATGTCACTGCCTCTCCCAAACATCAAGGAATAGCAGGGCCCAGAATATTTTATACATTTCTCCTGTAAATCAGGATTACGGCTTTATTTGCTTCTGAAGTTACTCCCCTGGAGTAGAGCTACTTCCATGCACAAGTGTTTATAAAAACAGATTTCTTTTACATATATCTTTAGGTCATTAATGCCCGGAGGAGTATTAGTGAATTGTAAATCAGGAATGCTCTCTAAAGGTGTGATGTCAGTGAAATGGTGTTGGTTAATGTCTGCTCAGGTTACACAAGATCCCTGCATAAGCTTACACTTTCTTGCCTGTTTAACCAGTAACTGTGATTCAATTTATTATTAAGAAAGCAAGAATCTTTGCTAGTAGGTGTATTTCAAATCAAACTCAGGATCTTGCTTTTCATATGACTTAGGTAGTGGGTTTATTTGTTTTCCGTGCTTGTTTTGTTTCCAGTGTCATGAAGGGTATAATAGTGCAGTGTCTGAGCTACACAAAGAAATGCTGAAATTTGCCCAAAGCTGATTTTATTTTAAGCATTAATGAAACCTTCTCTATACAATTTTTCAGAAGTTTTTAAACAAAAGCTAATGTTTGAGTCTAAATCAGGTATGAAATGCCTGTGAGACTATTTTTGCCTTATTATGTTGCTCTGTGTTAATGTAACCACTGAGTTGTCACTAGAAGGAATGTTCACAATTAGTATTTTTCTTTTTAAAAGAGCTAGTTTCTACAGTCTGTGTCCTTCAGGATGGAGCATTAGTTCTGCCTACAGCTTACTGCAAATTATTCAGTGTTCATAGGTTCGTTTATGCTTGTTATTCAGCTCTCTTCCACTGACAAAATAGCCTGCAGCAGTTCTTGGTTAGATAGAACTAGTTCCACTTTAGGCTCCTCACGTTCTCTTTTATGGCTTTTCCCCTGGTTCACCCTGCACTGCACTGAAGTACTTTTGATAAAACAGTAGACCTAATGGTCAGAGGGAAAGCAAAGCTGCCCAGAGCCAGGGTGGGCTATGAGAGTGTTTTCAGCAAAGACATCCTTGGCATATTGGGCAGACCTGGTGGTATAGTGCACCATGAGTTTCACCAATTTAAGCTACTGATTCTGTTTCTGTTCATATTCATGGTGTTATGTTCTATTTCCTCTGCAAGGACTTTAACAAATACTTGTAGATAATTCATGAAAGTATACCAAAATTTGAAATATGTGAACAACATGTCAGAAGGCAAACACCAAGAAGTCATTCCCAGTAGACTGAGGTGTGTTTGCTGCACTTCTGGCAGAACAGGTGCAACTGCAGTGTGGGCTTGGGCAGAAGAGTGTGTAGTGTTCAGCAGCTGCCTGGAACACCCTTCACCAAACAGTAAAACGTGGGCAAGGGGGATGGGAGAGGGAGTCCAACACCCATTTTCCTCCTCTTATCCCAGTAATCCATGCCTATCTGAGAGGCCTTTGGCACAAAACCATGGGGCAGTACCTCCTTCCTCCCCATTAGCTGTGGTGATGCTTTATGGGGACAAGCAAGTAGCACACAGCAAGATATGAAGAGGCATTTCGTCACTGTTGGTTTTTAAATGCTGCTTTCTTCCTCAAGGCAACAAGGCTTCTGGTCAGGGGAAGAGGTGAACCACTCTCATCTGGGCTATTCAGCATATAAAATTGTAAATCGGGATTGATTTGGCAGTGATTCATAAAGAGCAAGGAGGGCTGTGCTGTGTGAGAAATAACTCATTGACAAGGAATAATTCAGCCAGCCCTAACCTCAAAACAGATGTTTGTGGTCAGGAGTTTATAGCCTCAGTGGAAAGGGCTAAGTACAAGTTTAAAGAGCTGAACAGGAGACACCCAGTTTTTAAAAACTTGACATAAATCTTGGCTGCCTTGCCTTATGTTATAGTCACATTCCCTGCAGAAGACTTCCATTCAGTGTTTGTTTGGTGTTTATAGATGTTATTTAAAAGCTAATTTTATGATAAAAATATTTTATGTTATGTATAATGAATAGTGGAGATCAAATAAGAACTGGAATTGCAAATTCAAATATTAAGGGTTGATAAATACTGATTTTTAAGTAGACCCACTGTAGAATTGAACAAAATGCTTTTTAATCTAGTATACTGGTTATTTGTAAATTACAACTTACAAAAATATGTAGATCATTGTCTGAGCCTGCCTCTTTCTTACTTTTACAGCCATTGATTTGGTCGTGTTCCTATGAAATGATGTATACAGTGTCATGGAACTAAAACATAAAACTTTTTGGCTCGTACTTTATGCACATCAAATGAAAAAAGAAAAGTGTGGGAGGCACTAAGCTAAAATGTAGTGTAATTATGTTAATTGTGTCTTTTCTAAAGATGAATCCTTTGGGTCTGTATGTTGGAAACCTCTTAATTATGGTCTTTCAAGTAGTTTTTTAAAGTCAGCACAGCTATTCTAGGGCTGAACAAGTCACCAAGATTCACCTGCACAGTGCTAATGACCTCCCTGAACACTTGTAAGCTTCTGGTCTGTTGCTGGCCCCTGGTACCCAACACTCTGGGTCACTCTGGACCCCTTAGGCTACTGGACAGCCAAAAAAAATTAATGTGGCCCTCCTTCACCCAGAGTCCCATGTACCTGGTGCACGAAGAGTAATTTGAGCTTGTGTATGTGATCATCCTCAGCCCAGTGTTTTCTGGCCCTGCTGGAAGTGCTCACACCTCTAACTTGTTCAGCCTCCTTTCTGATGAGCAATGCGAGCCTCCCAAACAATGACAGCAACAGCAAGAAGTTGCCCTTATGTAAAATTCATGGCCTGACAGACACCTGATGAGAGCAATGTGTTTTAGCTAGAAACAGATACTGCACTTTTGCTTTGAGCTAACTAAGCTCTGTGAGCCACGGGTGCAATGTTAGTTAAGGAGCAGGCATCATCCTCAGCTTTGTTAGGTTTTCTTTGCCACATCTCTGCAGGCTCCATGCTGTAAGTCATTGCATAGTATTTTCTTTCCTCTTTCCATCTCAGAACAGACGGCTGTTTCCTTGAAACTTGCAACATCAGTTAATTGTTAACAGTTAAAAAAAATCATATTCATCCCTTAATATATTCTTTCAGCTGATGCCTTCATGCCGAGGAGGCTGTGTAGCTACAGATAAGACCTAATTTGTGAAGGGCTTTTCAGCGGCCTGACAGGTTCATCCGTGGTATTGTTTGTTCAGCAGGCAAGGACGAGCGCCTGCCGGAGCGCCTCCACAGAGGCTGTGGAATGTGTGCACAGGGGCTGGGGCTGGTGATCCGCAGGGAGAGGGCAGGAGCTGAGAGTGCCTCCCAAAGAGGTCGGCCCGTTGTTGTTGTTGGTGTTGTGTTTTGACTGTGGCACTCAGAGTTGATTTCCATCTTTTCTCTTTCAGAGCCTGATGAGCTGTGTGTGGGCCCTGCGCTTGGTGATATCCCATCTCAAGATGCTGCTAATACAGTAGTGAATTATTCCTAACTGAAGAAGTCTAGCACAAGAAAAAGGATCCAGGGAAAAGCAATGGCTGCCGGTAAATATCTCAGGGCTGCAAAGGCTGTAAGAAAATAACTGGAAAGAGCTGATTTCAGGTGTGACTGGGGAGGGGAGAAGCAAAAATGTGTGATCACATCTTGTGTCTGATGTTTCAGTATCAGAAAGGTGCCATCCCTTAACTACCTGACCCACTCTTCCCCGTCGAAGGAAGATCCATACATGGGCTCAGTCTATTTTGTCCATATTAGTGATATTTCTCTTTCGGTTTTAGAAGAAAACTTGGTATTTGCTATAGTGAATGGATTTTGTTTGAGCTCTTTGTAGTTAGGGGATAATGTATTCTTAAATCTTTTACAAAATAAAAAATTGCACCTTATGGAAAGCAGGTCTTTCCTTGGGGTGTGTTTGGTGCTTACAGGTTTCAGGCAAGTTTCACAACTATTTATGTATCATTAAGTTCTATCAGAGTGTTGCAGAGCAATTTATTCAGGTTTGGAGAGGCCTCAGAAGGTCCCCAATCCAACCTCCTGTTTAGAGCAGGGCCAGAGATTGGGTCAGAACCAGCTGTTCTGTTTATCAAGTTGAGTCTTGAAAGGTGCCAGGGATGGTGACTGCACAGCCTGTTCTACTTCTTGACTATCCTCTTGGTGAAATAGTTTTCTCTTTTCCTTGTGCCATTTTACATCTGTTGAATGTTTCCAATGTCTTTATACTCTATTATACAATACCAAGAACTATTATCAATGATCTAAAGATGAATCATAATTAGGAAACAAAACAAACCCAAAATAAACAGTGGTTGTGATACATCATTTTCACTGAAAGTTTTGGTTAAAAATTGTGGTGCATTGGCTTTTCTACTTACAGCATGTTTACTTTCTTGCAGCAGCTGATGGTTTGGGAAGTATAGCTATAGATACCACACAACTTAACATGTCAGTCACTGATCCCACGGCTTGGGCTACAGCTATGAATAATCTGGGGATGGTTCCAGTAGGACTAGCAGGACAACAGCTTGTGACAGGTAAGACTTTTCTTTTTTTAAAAACATTGCTTGCACCAGTCGTGAATTCTTCGTGTCCTTTGAAAAATATATGTAATGTTTTCTGAGGATATTATATTTGTATGTTCTGAAAACATCACCTATGATTAATATTGCATACTGTATATTAGTCTCTTCTTGTAGTAGGTATGTAATCCATATTATATTTTAACCTTGTGAAAAACTAAAACTCTCAGGGGAAAATGAACAGCTAAAGCATCAATCTTTATGCTGGGTCAAGACTAGGAGGCAAGACATGTAAGAGGAACATTTTTTTCTTTTGTTTCTCTGTTCAAGCAGCATGTCTTGAGGTTCTGCCAAGGAATACCCTGGGCTGAGAACCCTTGACTGGAGATTTTGGAATTGTCTTAATTGGGCAGAAAATCATGAAGCCTGTCCAGTTCATATGCTCAGTTGATATTAGTGAACTGAAGCTTTCCTGTCAGGTGTGTGCTTATTTACTTTCTGACTGGTTCCGTAAAATTGAATGTCAAGAGTTCTTGTTAGACTTTGTCATTTTCTTCCCAATCATATTTTGGAAGAGTGTTGCAAGGTGCTACTTATTTGTAGCACCCACAAAAGCAGTATTTTGAAACCAGCAATACTTTACAGATAAGACTGGATATAGCAGACTTTGTTGTCAACAGTAAAGGCCCAATTAGTTGGAGACATTAAAACTTCTTTGCTCCTGTGATGTAGAGAAGAATTATTTATATATGGGTGGGTGCCCTGTAGACAAAAGCCACATGCTAGGCATATGACAGATTCCCTCTGGAACCTGCACTGCCACTTCACCTTAAGAAGATCTGTGTAATATCTGTATCAGAGCAGCATCCTGTCACATCTGCGCCTTTCCACGTAGACTTGGATGCAGTGAGCCAGGTCATGGTGTAAATCACTCTGCTTGCCTCACCAGGGAGGCCTGATACTTAATTTTGGCCAAATATGCCCCCTCCTGACACTGGGAACTGAGTGGAGCTGTGCCAGTTCACAGCTGATGATCTGGCTCTGAATTACCTGTTTTACAGGCTGGTACACTAAGCTGCAAGAAAGCTGATTTAGAACAAATCAGTCTCAAGCAGAGAGTTGAGCTGGTGGAGGCTGTGAACTGATTGGTGATCTCTGGCTTTAGCCCCATGCTCCTGATTAAAAGAAACAAGCAAAGCTATCCACTCCTTGGGATCCAATTCTCTTCAATGCTTCTGTCAACAGCCTGGATGCAGAAGCTGGGTCCACACTAAGTTTACTGATGATACTAAATAAAAGAGAAGCTGTTGATTCTCTGGAGGGTAGATTGGCCTAACAGAGAGTCTGGATAGATAACAGGGCTGGGCAATCACCAACTGTGTGATGTTTAATCAGGACAAATGCCAGATTCTGCACCTGGGACTACGTAATCCTGGATGTATGAGTGGACTGGGAGAGAAGAGGCTGGAATGCAGCCCTGCAGAAAGAATCTGATGGGTTTTGTTGATGTGAAGCTCAGTATCAGTCAATAATGTGTCCTGTTGGCCAAAAGGGCCAACCTGGATTGCATTAGGCACAGTGTAACTAACCACTCAAAAGAAGTATTTATCCCACTTTACTCAGCTTTGGTGCAGCCTCACCATGAGAGGTGAGAGTCATATGAAAAATAGGAGAGTGATGAGTGTGTTCAACAGAAGGCAGCAAAGATGATGAAAGGGACTAGAGGGCAAGCAATGTGAGGAGCAGCTGTGGATACTAGATTTGTTCAGCTTAGAGAAGAGGAGGCTGAGGAGTTGCTGTCTACAACATCCTAATGAATGTGAGTGCAGAAGGTGATGCTTATCTCTTCTCTCTGGTGTCCAGTGATAGGATGTGAGGCAATGACTTAAAGCTGCATCAGGGAATGTTCAGATTTGTTATGAGGAATAAGTTCATGTCTGTGAGGGTGGTCAAGCACTGGAACAAGATACCCAGGGATGTGGTTATGGCCTATTGTTCAAGAAGTGTTTGGACAACACTCTTGGATACATGCTATAATTTGTACCATGTGGAGTTAGGAGCTGGATTTGATCATTGTGAGTTCCTTCCAAATCAGAATATTTAATGATTCTATGTGTTGATGGGGAAACAACTTTTTCCACTTCCCGGTGGTGCTTTGCTTTCAGGTGTTGTGCTGAACATGAATGCGATTACCTCCAACCTGAAAACAGTCTCATGTCAAAATCAGCTTCTGCCATTTTCATTTATANAGGCAGCTTTCTGTTTTGCAATCTGACTTGTCTATTCCAGAGTGTGAGAGCAGAGCAGTAAGTGTCCTGGTTGCATGTGCTGTGGAAGTTTGCCCTGCCTTTTTGTCTTGCTCTGTTCTGTCTCTTCAGTTTCGGTGTAAATTTTGTCTTCAGGTGTGCTGTGCAATCCCTACATGGCAGCCTCATTTCAGGTGCAGTGCTTTTCCTCACAAGGGAGGATCTCCAGGATTTTATACCATTGACAGCCCCCTGCTGTAATTTCCATAATTATGTGTATCACGTATTGTAAAGATGTTGTACAAGTCAGTTCATATTTGTTCGGCATTTTCAGTGTATGAAAGGTGCCATAAGTAATAAATACTGATTACTGAAGTGTTGCCTGATTTCTCTACAGGTGCAGAATAACTTCTTTTATTTCCTTTCCTATTATTTTTTTGTTTTGTTTTAGACTTGTTTGTATTTTCAAGGTAAATAGGTGCTTTGATGCTTCATTATATTTCCTTAAGATTCATAAGTTTTTGACACATTTTCTTTATGGCAGATCCATAATAGCAAAACTTCAGTTTGCCATGGAAATACTTATAGATTTATTTGCTCTAATATATTTACTGTATCTGTGTTCAGTGAAGGTTGCATCATTATATTCAACCAAATATATAACTAGTCCCTAGCTATTTCTGGCTTTTTCATTTTTTTGCTATTAATCCTAGTAATGAAGTCAGCTTTGTCAGCAGTCGCATAGTGCATTTGCTGCTGTCATCTGTTACACTTCTCTAAGATGAAAATGGCACAACCATGTCCCAGTGCTAACTATTTGTCCATCTTTAAAGTTTTGTGGGGGTTTTTTGTTGTTTTCTTTTTTCTCCAGCCTTGTTGATAGCTAGGAAAGCAGTGAGTAGTTTAGATTAATCTTGGAGAGACTGTGATCTTTACTGGATATCTTTACATAACCTGCCATAGTCTGAAATTTGGTGTATGGTATTCACCTGTATCCTGGCATATCTCTTAGTCCTCTGGTCCGTCAGTGCTCAAAGGACTTATGCATTCATGGACTTTCCTTCCCCAAACTGACCAGTTCCTGATTGCTGTGCAGGGCATTTTTGTTCTCTTATGTATAGAGTCCATATGAACTACTAAGTCTTTCTAGAGGTTTCTCAGGACTTTTATCCCCCAGCAGTTCTTAACTTCACTGCTGTGTAACACTCTGGGATGCCTGCCTTGTAACAGTAATGCTCCCCAGTTTGCAATCTGCAAAGCTCTTGTCTATCTCAAGAGTTTGCTAAAATGACAACCAAAGCTTCCACAACATCTGGCCAATGCTCTTCTCTCAGCCTCGAATGACTGCTGTCTGATCTTGGTAACTAATCAATTTTAAGCACTGCTAACCTTTTAATACNCTGTTAGACTGCTTTTGAATTATCTAGGCGTTAAAACTGCTGTTTTCTATGCTTTGAGACTTTGAGAAAAATGGTCAGGTGAGAGGGGAAGGTTAGTTTGTAGTTCATCTTTTTGAGAACTAAATCCTCTTTTTGCACTCAGCAACTCTGATTCAAGCACATCTTTCAAGTACATTCAAGTCTGCTGTTTTGTTACATTTTAGGACTAGAAGAAATACTTAGTGACCTAAGCCAACCAAGAATGTTTTATTTTGCTTTTGCACTGGTATTTTTTAAAGGCAATTTTGACATTCCTGAATCTAGAGTTCTTGCACTTTCATTTATTTTAGCAAATGCTATATNNNTATTTTAGCAAATGCTATATCAGATCACCTGTTTTCTAAGGGAAGATATCCTCCTGAGAAAATTATTTACTTCTCTGGTTCAGTTCAGTTCTCCTTTCACTAATTAACCAGTGCTCTGAGAAAAAGGAAGCAATTTTGAGGCACTTTCCTCTAGATGACCTAAACATTTGTGAGGCAAAAATGGTGTATGTCAAAAAGTTCCCTGGTACAAATGAACCTGAAGAGTGGTACACAAGTGGTAATTCATTTAGCCTTTATGTTAAGCTCATGCCCTGTGACGCATATTTGTGCTCTTACAGAGTAAAATAACAAACCACAAGGGCAGACATCCAAGATGAAAGTTACAGGTCTGCTTGGAAGTCAAGGGTATGTCTGAAAACTGATGCCTTCTGCTTATTTACAGAATAATTATTAAGGTACATTGTTCCACAGAAGTTGGCCAATATGCCTCAGCCCCAAGATAATAAAATTTTCAGTGACACCCAGTTTTTCCCTGAAGTTAGTCTTTGACCACTTGTACAAAATCCTAGTAAAATCAGGAACTAGGAACCTTTGAAGCCTAACACCTTGCTTACCAAAAGATATGGAAAAGAACACCATTTTTGTGGCATCAGGCATGTATTTTTTAGACACTAGAGGTTGTGAAATATTAGGCACTTACATCAACCTTTTCTGTTTTTTTTCATTTGTCTCTGCTTTCCCCAAACAGTTGTCTTTTGACCTGATTTCAGTGGAACATAGGAGCTGTCAGTTCCAATCAGGTC
>VZTT01059628.1:0-14321 GCA_013400855.1 Buphagus erythrorhynchus | reverse complement strand
GAGGGAACGGGGGGATCAGGGCCAGACACGGGTGAGGGAACGGAGGGATCAGGGCCGGACACGGGTGAGGGAACGGGGAGATCAGGGCCGGGCACAGGGGGAGGCAGCGCCCGACCCTCCGCCCGAGCCGCTTTCGGCGCATCCCGGGAGCTGGAGGGGAGGAGGAGAGGCATCTGCGTGACCGAGACCGGAGAGAAGCGGGAAGAGGCCCGGCCGTGCCCGGAGCTTTGGCTGGAAACGGCACCGAGCGCAGCCCAGGCTCCCGCCGCCACCTCCCTCCGCTCCTGTCCTGGGAGGTTCGGCACACAAGCGGTCCCGCCCCCGACCATTCACTATTCCATGGATTACCTTCCTAGCCTTTCCAGCCAGCTCAGTTTTCAGAGCTGAATCACAGAATCACAGAATTGTTAGGGCTGGAAGGAACTTCTGGAAATCATCCAGTCCAGCCTCATATCAGGGCAGAGTCGCCTGGAGCAGGTGACACAGGAACGTGTCCAGGTGGGTTTGGAATGTCTCCAGAGACGAGACTCCATGCCCTCCCTGGGCAGCTGCTCCAGTGCTCTGCCACCTTCCATGGAAAGAAGTTCTTCCTCGTGTTGAGGTGAAACTTGTGTTTTAGTATAAACTAAAAAAATAAAAGGCATTGCTCCTTGTCCTGTGCTGAGCACCACTGAAAAGAGTTGGACGCCATCCTCTGACACAATCTGTATATGGATTTACATGAAGTGTCAGTTTTGTTGTCCCTGTGAAGTATCTTCCCTACCTCCAGCCAGCTCCATTTCCTGTGTGGTTTTCCATCCTATTTTCACACTTCTAAATATTACCTGTAAAAGCCAAGGTGTTGATTCTATATAAAGTTCAGATTTTTTTCCTTTATTTGTTACTTACTTCTGAATAGTCACCAGTAATGGTGACTTGGAAGTTTGCCTTTTTTTTGGTTTTTCATATGTATTAGTGTTTAATGCAGCAACCTATTCTTGTAGAACCCCCCTCATTAACTTTTCATAGGTGTCAGGAGTTAGACTTGATGATCCTTGTGGGTTCCTTCCATCTCAGAATATTCCATGATTCTGTGATTTCAGCTGCTATGCTGAGAATGTGTTACGTTTCATTTTATTTATCCTTAACTTACTCTAAAGGATTTATAATGCTTTTGTCAGTTTTCTGGGCCTTGGAAGCCTATTATCCTAGACCTAAAGGGAAGGCCTCTTCCTGCCCAAAGCCACAGGGATCTGTGGATAGACCAGGAGCACACTCACCCCACTGCTGGCATGACTGTGTTGTGAGGAAAGCAGAGGGTGGCACATTTATTTGCTAGGGCAGCAGATTCCCATTTCCAGGATCTCATCCATGGGCAGGCGGGTTTAGCAGGCGGGTTTAGCAGGCAGGTTTATCTTCCATTGATGCTGCTAGAACATTTTAACTTTCTGTCCTGTGTGGAATGATTCTGGATTGTAATATTTGCTCTGATCTCCTTCTTCAGGATCCTGCTGCTGATCCATCGCAACAGGAAGCAAAACAGAGGTATAAATGAGGCTACTGAATTTTTGTCTTGCATCTAATAATTTTTAACCATTTACTGTTTTTTTTTTTGTTTTGTTTTGTTTTCTTTTGTTTTTTTTTGAGTATTTAATTTCTTTGGACTGCTGCCCCACATTTGTTTCGTTGCTGGGAAAACCACCAACAAAGGAATTGAAATGGATCAAAGATTTGATGCAGGTGTGGCTCCCATGCCATGACCATACTGCCTGAGCCCTGCTGGGGTGGGAGGGCATGATCAGAAAGCAGCAGCAGCTCATTTTCACTTGGGACTTACCTGAGTTCAGTAACCTCGTGAGCTGTAGTGATACAGTAGGGTGCTCTGGGGAAGCATCATCCCTCCCACTGTCACCTGCTTCTGGAGGACAGAATCCTTGGCTCCTCAGGGTTGGAAGGAGTTTATGATCCAAGTCTTGGAGGCTGGCAGAACTCCTCCCAAACTGATGCTTTCTGTGAGTGGTGGGTTTGGCTGTTATTGCAGTGGGAAGAGCCTTTCCCAGTCGATATGATTTTTCTGGGATATCTATTCCAGTTAAAAATCTGAAGCAAAATGGTTTCTATTGAAGCTCAGTGTTCAGTATTTGTGCTAAGGGGAAAATTGTAAACAAGTGTTTGAAGAGCTGACTTTGCGCAGTCCAAGTCTGTATTAACTAAAGTTTCATAAAACTAAAGCTCCAGTTTTGCAGATGCTTACACCAATTATTGTAAATACATGGAGACTTAGTGAAAAGTTCTAAATACATAAATGAGCTTTGGTTTGGTTTTGGAATTGCATGGACAATTCCTTGGGCCTGCTTTACCATGCACTGCCTTGGGGTGAATTCCACACGGATAAATGCAGGATCTAAGGGGTAGCACAGCTTTTGTCTCTTAAGATGTAATCATGAGCAGTGAGAAGGTGTAAGTATGAAACCACCTTGATTTCTAGAAGAATGTTGCCAGCTGTGTAACTTCAGCATGCATAGAGTGCCCAGGACAAGAAATGCTGTAAAAGATGTAATGTGAATGTAAGGTTTGAAGTGACCTCAAGAAGCCACTTCCATGAATCAAAAGTCTTCTGTAGTTTACTGTTCTGTGCATGTTATTTTAGGTGTTTGAAATCCCACTTTTAATGTGTGCTTCACTTTCACTTACAGGGAAGCAGAGATAAGAAATACTATTTTAGCTCAAGTTCTTGATCAGGCAGCTCGCGCAAGATGTGAGTATCCAAGTAAATTTCTAATGAAAAATACTCATCTAAGTGACTCCTCAAAAGTGTGTTGTACAGAGGCCAGACTAGAAAAATACTGTTGTTGCTGAGAAGAGAAAACTTGCAGCTTTTCAGTTGGCAATATCAGTGATTAGAAGGGAGAGGCTGAGTATCTGAATTATGCTAATGTTTTGGGTTTTATTTAAATTTGTAAAAGGAATTATACTGAGAGTCAGTTGTTTAATCAGAAGCAAATATTTAAAAGTAAGAAATATAACTGTCTTGTACCTGGCATAAATGAAAATGCCTTTTTCAATTTATTTCACAACCTTGGCATGAAGAAGATTGTTTCCTAGGGACATTTCTCACTTTTTTATTACTAATGAAGGTATGGGAGAATGTTTAAAACCCACATGAACAGAGCCTGTTTTTGTTGCAGTAAGCAATTTAGCACTTGTGAAACCAGACAAAGCAAAAGCAGTAGAGAATTATCTTATACAGATGGCAAGATTTGGACAGCTGCCTGGAAAGGTGAGTATATTTCCTAATTCTTTCTCACAAATACTTACTTTTAAACCCAATTCACTGTTAAACAAAATATGTTTATAATAGATGTAAATTAAATTAAGTGTAAATAGCTCCTAAAGACTATTACATAATTCCATCAAAAACCTTTTGTAAGAAAGCAAATTGTGATTCATTTTGATACTAAGCATCTCTCAGCATGTGTTTATCCACATTTTGTTTGACTTTCCTAGGTATCAGAACAAGGCTTGATAGAAATACTTGAAAAAGTGAGTCAGCAAACAGAAAAGAAAACAACAGTGAAGGTGAGTTTTCTTTTCTAAATGTCATGTTGTATAAAATAAAGCAGCAGAATTGCACATGTGGGACCAGTTCAGGGTGGAACTTTGTACTTTTACCTCTTCCCCTGCCCTGGTGGGTGCTGGGGTTCCATCAGAGCAGTCCTAAACATTTGCAGCTCCTGGGGCCAGTGTGGTGTGGGACACTGGCCCGGCTGTGTCCTGTCCCACTGGGCCTGGGGTGGCAGCTGAGGGTCGGGATGGGTGTTCTGCCCAGGCAGTGCCTTCATTGCCACGTGCATGGACTGGGAAAGGCTTGTGCCAGCCTGAATTTGCCATGACCCTTCAATTTTCACTTTATGTATTTCATTTTAGTTCAACAGAAGGAAAGTATTGGATTCTGATGAAGAGGATGATTATTAATACTACTGTAAGGCTGCCAAACAAAAGCCTGGAAAAATGCTGTTAGCAGGCAGAATGCAAGATCTGAAAATGTTTACGCTTCTTGACTTTTTTTTTATTATTATAAAAGGCCAACAAATCAACTTGTAAAATAAATCTGAGAAGGGGGATTTTATAACTTAAAGTTTTGTAGTATAAGCAGCCTGAGCAGTGTGGGGTTCCCCGTGGCTTCATTAGCATGAATGTTTTGTTGCCCCTTCCTCACTGTAAGCTCTGCTTTCAGCCACTGCACACACTTAACTTGCTGTTATTGGAGATACCAAACACAGGAGCCAAATGAGAAACAGGGAACAGCCACTCAAAGTTTGTCCTGGTTCTGTCACAGAAGTGTTAGAAAGGAGATTCCCTGAGTCCCTGAAGGATGCCTGCCCAGCTAGTCACCAGCTCTCAAGTCCTTACTGGAAATTTAAAAATGAAGGTATCCAAACAGTGTTTGGATCAGAGGATTCCTATCAGGCAGTCTGTGTAAAGAAATGTTACCAGCAAACAGTTGAACTGTTCCCCTGTGAGTTCCTGGGCTCTCAAACAAAGCAAGTTAACTGTTTCATACACAGCACTGTTCAGACACTTGGTATCGTGTATTCTTACAACTACCTCCACTTTTATCAAATGGCTGGAGTGTTTCGGACCTGGAAAAAATACAAAGACCATTTTCCTAAACTCTGCAACTCCTGCATGCATAAAGTAAAACTGAACTTGTGCTGTTCCTTTATTCAAGAATATGGTTATGGAAATCAGTAGGATAAATACTGTAATGTGCTGATAAACTCTCCCACCACAACCCCCTTATGTGACATAATTTAACAGGATTGTGTACAATTCCAACTGCAGTGTTTTTTGGAACAGAATAAACTTGTTTCAAGTGAGCACTAGTGGGTGTGTTTTTCATCTGTCTCAATGTGGTTAAAAATAAGAAACAGTTGTTATTTTTGTTTCCTTTGGTTTAGACTGTGCATTTTGTTTCTCTGTGTTTGTAATTAGGATGCCTTAGCTTTAGTGATACCCTGAGTGTGCCAAATTTCTTCAGACTAATCACCCTTACTGAGTTTGAAGACAAAGTGTGGTGAACTGATTTTTCTTATCTATACAGTTGAGCAATCTGAAGAATAATTTAGTTAAATACAGGCTACAATTAAAACACAAGGAATGTGTTTTAATTTTTTTAATGTGAATGTAGGGCTAGAAAAGGAAGTTATGTGAAAATGCTGTTTCACTAACAGTTTATTTTGTACACCTCTGTGCATAAATCTAAAACTACATAACCTCATGAAGTTATCTGTACCTGTAGGAAGGAGGAAGGAAAGTCCAAGAGTAAACACAAGTTAAAGTCTTCAAATGCCTACAAAACCAAGCAAAGAAATCTGGAATAGACTCAATGCTTGGACAAAAGCACTCAAAGAAAACAGCATTTTCAAGAGTTCTTTTACTAGTTTTTTCTTTCCATCATTTGGCACAAATCCAAGGCACATCAGAAAATCAGATGAACTCATAAATTATTAGAAAAATAAACACATTACCCTCAAATCCAAATGTCATTTGACATTTTACCTCTTAGATTAAAAATTTATCTGAAAAACCCACCACTGTATCTTCCAGCTTTGTATTTTGCCAGGTAGTTTACTAATACCACAGTTAAAAGAAAGAGAATTATCTATACAAATAGTTCATGAAATAAAATGCAAGCTGGATGTGATGAGCCAAGAATAAAAAAATACTGCACTGCAAAACCTGGCTTGTGCTATTTACACCTTCTCCTCTCATAACCGAACAGTAGAAAATGAACTTCAGACCTAAGCAGCCACTTGGTAGTTCCCTGTGAGCTTTCAGTTCTTCAGTGATCACCCCTGGGAATGGGGCAGGATTTGGCCTATTCCAGCCAGTGCTCACTGATGTGAGAAGTACCTTTCATAAAGGGAATTTCACCTTTTTAGGAGTAGTCCAGAGCAGGCTCTGAAGTAGTTTTGTCTGTGGACGTTGCCTATGTTCAGAATCATGAATACTTGTGCATTTTTGCATTACTTGCTTTAGAGGAGGGGAAAAGCAACGTAATTTTATGTGCCCTTGCACCTTGTGCTTGCTTCTGCTTTTTTATTAGGCTGTGAATAGCAAGTCTAAAGTTTAGCTTTGTCAAGGGCTCTCCATTTTTTCCCCAGTATCTTGGCTCCTCTGTAAGAACTTTATATTGCAGCTCCAGTACAGGGGAGCATTGCTGAGAGATTAGCAAGGGTTATATCCTTTCACATTAATAATGGAGATGTTATGGACTATTGTTTGCCCAGCTACTGGAATATACAGAAATATATACTATAATGGTTTGTAACATTACAATAAAAATAGAGACATTTCAATTACCTCTGGCAATAAATACCTTGTTATCCAATATATCTTTTTATATATATAAATATATTTATATTTAATTCTGAATGTAGTGATAAAAACTGAAAATGCAAAAATTATTCAAAGACTTTTAAAACAAAGCGGGTGGCTGAAAAATACAGGGTTTCATTTGGTTTACTGTTACATAGAACTTTTTAATAAGTGCTGAATAGAATAGTAATTTTGTTGTCTTCATCTCATTCTGTCCCTGTTAGATCAGTAATGACCTGGCTGTGTGGTCACCTCCAACATGAACAGAGGAGTCAGGCCCCAGGTGCCAGAACATTCCAGCTGTGCTGCAGAGCTGGCCTGTGCCTGCTCTGAACTGGGACATCTGACACACAGTGAAGGGCTACTGAAATTCACACCACCAACTTCCTCAGCTCCAGGCTTCAAATCCGTGCTTCCCTGTCAGTCATCTGAAACGGAGCCATGGCAGTCCTGGGGCTGTGGAACACCTGGCTCTGCAGGGCTGCATGAGGCACAGTCACTGCCCTCCTCTGCTGGCACTGGCACACTGACCGTGTGTCTGCGCTGCATTAATTTACTCCTGTGAGGAGCTGCCGTGTCATCATCTTCCACAAACTCACCACTGCACCCCGTGTCAGTCACCTGAGCTGTGCTCTGCTCCAGCATTCCAACAGATTTCAATTTGCTTTTATCAAAGCTTTTAATAGCCATCTGAGGAAAGAGAAATGGTATGTTAAAAGCTTAACCTACTTTCTTCATTAAGAAGGAAAATTAATATATTGTTTCTTGAACATTATTATCACATGAATTTCATGACACTGAGAACACAGCCAAGATTTAAAATAGCATACTTTGTAAGAGAGTAATTATATTTGGGCTACACATGGGAAAACAATAGGCCAACCTGCCCCAGGCTACACACACATCAGTACCAGACCTGAAAACATAACAGACATTCCAAAACTTATTTTCACCTTACTATCCCAGTATCATCCCAACTCTTCTAAACATCTTTTGTAATGCAAGTCTCAATGCACTTGAAATTAACAGCCATTTCTTTTACTATTAAGAGAAGTGGAAGTAGTAACAGAGTCACCCAGGTACTGCTGAAGGCATTTCCCTGCTTCCAAAGATCACCTGTCAGGGAAGAGACACCCACCCTCCCCACCCCCTTTGTGCCTCTGCTTGGTCATTCCAACTATTCATATCTTCCATTTCCATGCCTGCTCCTGTTTCTCCTGTACAGAGTGGGTGGCTGTCCTTGATTACTGGCCACTCTGCAAATGTTAAAATAACCAGGAGAAATAAAGAGAGTCCAAGCATGCTAATGACAGATCTTCTAAGACAAGAAATAAAGGAGAAAGTGGCTTTTTTACTGAAATAATGGCAACAATCTTGTAAAAGCTGTAGACAGAGGTTATGCACATTTAAATCCACTAACAATTCAGAGCTTCATGGACTCATGAATCAGTTCAGCCACAGCAGTATGAACTCACAACCACAGAACAGGGCTGGAGTGCTTTGTATCAGGGTCACATATTAGTTTTCTGACACCTGTGTACTGAAATGACATACTGCCTTCAGTGATCCACAGTTATAAAATCTAAATCCCAAGTTAAGTAGTGGAATATTATCATTTAGAAAGAATTAATAAAATATTACAGCTTTATAGAATTAATTTAGTGTTCTTAAGGCTTTTGGCAAATATTCAGTCTTCCAAGGACTGTAGGAAAGGAAAAGTATCCCATTTTCCAGAAGGACATGAGCAGCAGATTCTGCATTTCAAAGGCTGTGTCAGTCTAATGATAGGCAGCTGCTGGACTAACCTGGTAAAAACTGGGTTTTTTTGGGCAGGTCATTTTTCTCTTGATTTAGTGTTCTGAAATGGCTCAGCAGAAGATGCAATGAGAGTCAAAGGCAGTGTGAAGGAGCAGAAGGAGCACAACAAGGCCTAGGGAAGGCAGCATCCAGCAGCTGGTGTGGGTGTCACTGCACCCCAAGCAGAGGTGAATCTATTACAAACATTTGTGTCACAGCTGACAATGCAACATGCAGTTGGCTGTCACCCTTGGAAACAGTCTCCTCTTACAAGCAGACTTAAAGCAAACCCTGATTTCAATCTACTGAAAAATGTCTCTCTTGCCAAAGCAAGCTATAGCTCCAAGAAGCTGCAGAGTTTTCCAGTTCTAGGTTTTACTGGACAGGACACAGAAAACAAGACAGAGATGAAGCCTGCAGTAAGAGGCCTAAGAAGTTTAAAAGTAAGAATGAAGTGTTTAAGAGGTGTCATAACAGCACAACTGAGGTTTGAACAATGATGAATGAGCAATTAGGCAAACAGGTCAGAACTTTAGTGATTCAATGACCACCACGAGTAAACTTTCTCTTATATGTACCCAGAGTAATAGCAGAGCAAAAAAACATTTGCTGTAATATAAGAATAATCTGAGCAAGTGTTTCTACTTACCTGGTGCAGCAAGTGATAGTCAAAATTAGGGACACTTTTATCTCTTGTTATTGTTCTCCGTAAGTGTTTTTCTCTGAAGAAGATTTTAAAGAAATCAAATAAATTAAATGTCTTCACATAAGCCTTTCATAAAAGCCTGTCTCAGAAGCTCCACAAGGTGGAACTGTCTCACCAGAGACAGGCAGCTTCCCAGAATTGCAGCCTACTTATGTTCCCTGTATTTTACTATGGAATATACATTAAGGATTAAAAAGATAATGAGCAAAACCCAACCAATGAGTGAACACCACTACAGTATTTTTAAGCAGTCTGGCTCTGAAATGCTTAACTGATGGTACACCAAGTATTAGTGCAACCCCAATTTTAGATACATTTTCAAGCCCTCCCTCACCATGCCCAGAACATCTGCCTGGGGATGTGACTGTGCCAGCCCTGCAGGATTAACATCCACTATCACACCACCATGTCATGTGTAACCACCCCTGACCCACTCTGGGGCTTTACTAACAGCTGCACTTCTCCTTTGATATGGGAAATAATAAACACACTCTGAGCAAGCTTCTCTGCTTACTTGTTAAATCTGTTAATTGATTGGACCAGTTGAAGTTTTCTGCTTATGGGATCATAGGCTTCCTCACAGGGCTTAGGATGCACTGGGGGTTTAAAAGAACAGGGAGCTAAAATTACAACTCAGTCACACTTAAGAATTTAAAAAACACAGTTCTGATTTTAAATTTAACATAAAACTATAACAGTGCTAACATGAATTAGAGTGGTGATTTATCTTTGGAAATTTTAAAAATTTTTAAGTTGCAGAAGTAAACATTCTTCCTCAGATTAGTACAACTGGCCAAGCTTCTGAAGAGACTGTAATTCTGGACTTTGAGGCCCTGAATTCCAGTTTTTACCAATCTGAATTAACACACAGATGCTAAACCACCTCTTCACTAGCATTACTTACTCATATCTTCTATTACTCTTTTAGAACTATTTGTAGTATTTGAAAGAACTATTCTCAATTTTAGGTGTCAGCATGCTGTGATTAATTGTGGTTTTCTATTGACCAGCCATTCACAATCTTTCTGAGGGAAGGAGGCAAGAGTTACTTTGAAAACTCATGGATGCTGAAATGTGCACTTCTGCTCCTCATCTTCCCTGATTCCTGCTTTGCAGTCTCCTTGTTTTATTTCTACAGTCCTGGTGGCATCAGGTCCTTTGCTGAGCTGTCCAGCTCAGGGAGCACAGCTTTGCTTACATCCCCAGGGTAGTGAACTTGAAAATTCACCTGAAAAACTTCTGAGCCAGCATAAGGGGAGCAGTGGATAAGGCAGATCAGAAGCTGAGGGTGAGAGGTGAGGAGGGAGAATCTGTGGTCCTTAAGCTCCATCTCAGAGGCTGCTTAGGCATATTGAGATAGGGGCCATGTGTCAAAGCCTTTAAGGAGTGAAGTAATTTTGCATCATTCACTATAACATACAATGTTATTGCTATTAAAAAAGGGGAAGGTCAGAGGTAACATTGCAAGATAAAAGGTATCAAAAGGATGGTGACTCATCCTTCCCAAGGCAAGGGGCCCTGCTGCAGCCCAGCTGTGCTGTCACTGAACCTCATGGCCATACTGTGCCACCTCCTGCAACTTACTCAAAGTCCTCTCAAACTGTGCTGCAAGGTTCACCTCTGTAGCTCTCATTTCTGTCCCAAAACATGAGAGACAGTAACTAATGAAGAGTCACTCCCTGAGCTGTTTTAGGGCAACATGAATGACACCCAACAGTCATGTTTTGCTTTGCACTGAAATGCAGAGTTCTTACATGGTTAATATCACCTCAAATGTGGTGTGTTTTTACCTTTAAATGTTTTTGTAGGTAAAATTCACTCATACACCCCAAAGTAGGTGAAAACCAAGTTTTAAGCAGTGTGTATTGAGTACAATACAAAGTCTGCTGCATGTAGTTACAGTATTTTAGGTGTTGAGGTGTTAAGTGTTTCCATAAATATGCAAAATAATTGACTGTTCTATTATTATATGTAAAGTAATTACATGAAGTATTTGATATAGTCACCTATGAATTCCTAAATCTCTTTTTATTCATATCAGTGGAAATATCACAGGTACCTTTTTTCCTTATCTTGACAGTAACATGCTGCTCACTCTCCTTCTCTCCCTCTGCTGATGTGGGGACGTAGCTTGGTGCCGCTTCCAGCAACTTCAAGATGTTTGAATTCTGGATTTTAAGAGTTTTCATTTTCACCATTATTAAAGAAAAACAACAGTACAATTCAGTATTTTAGTCTGTGCAAAGCGTGGTAATTAATGCTTCCATGCATCAGTATAACACACACAAAATAACTCATTATAAAAACAAACTTGAAATGGTATAATTCTGAGTAGGGACAAAATCAGTGTTCCACAAGTTACACTGTAGTGCAGTGATGGTGTTGGAGTCCTGACCCCTTATTTTAAGCTGTATTAGTTATGGTTAAGCCTATTTCAGTTTAAATGGTAACATACATATGAAAATTGATTCAGTACAGAATTTTGTGGTCATTAAGCTACATCTCAGAGGCCATTTAAGCACATTAAGTTAGGGGCCATGTGTCAAATCCTTTTAAAGAGTGAAATAATTCTGTATAATTTACTGTTACATATTATACATATTATACATATTATTGCTATTAATAAAGGGGAAGGTCAGAGCAATCTATTGCAAGATAAGAGGAATCAAAAGGCTTGAAGGGCAGAAGATGGTGGGTGCGACAAGGAACGTTGCTGCCAGTGCAACTGATTAGTGCAAGGTGTTCAATTGCCTACATCCAACATTGCTTCTGCTCTCTCTGTCATTACAGAGACTTTAATGCTAATTTTATTTAGATTCAGCTTTCACTCTTTCTAGACTCATCCTTTTTGTCTAGAATAACTTATTGTAGAAACACAACAGGCTTCACAGGCCACTGGAGCCATTTGTAGGCTCTGGAATGAGCAGGCATCTCAGTGTTTCTATCCCACATGAGGGCTGAACACAGCCCAGTCAGTGCAGCCCTGCTGTGACAGCAGCACTGCTGCTGGCCCCCCTGCCCTGCCCTGTGAGGATGGTGGGAGCCATGGCCAGGGCAGTGTGAGCCACGGCCAGGCCGGTGTGAGCCGTGGCCAGGGCAGTGTGAGCCGTGGCCAGCGCAGTGTGAGCCGTGGCCAGCGCAGTGTGAGCACTGTGAGCCGAGGCCAGCGCAGTGTGAGCAGTGTGAGCCGCGGCCAGCGCAGTGTGAGCCATGGCCAGCGCAGTGTGAGCCACGGCCAGGCCAGTGTGAGCCGTGGCCAGCGCAGTGTGAGCAGTGTGAGCCACGGCCAGCGCAGTGTGAGCCATGGCCAGCGCAGTGTGAGCCACGGCCAGGCCAGTGTGAGCCGTGGCCAGCGCAGTGTGAGCAGTGTGAGCCACGGCCAGCGCGGTGTGAGCCATGGCCAGCACGGTGTGAGCCACGGCCAGCGCAGTGTGAGCCATGGCCAGCGCAGTGTGAGCAGTGTGAGCCCCTCAGTCAGCAAGGGCTTTGCCTTGCTCCTGNCGTGGCCAGCGCAGTGTGAGCCGTGGCCAGCGCAGTGTGAGCCGTGGCCAGCGCAGTGTGAGCAGCGGCCAGCGCGGTGTGAGCCGTGGCCAGCGCGGTGTGAGCCGTGGCCAGCGCGGTGTGAGCCGCGGCCAGGCAGGTGCAGCACTCACGGGCTCGGCGCAGTCCGCAGCGGTGCAGCTCCGCTCGTTGCGCAGGTGCCGCAGGGCCCCGTTCTGCAGCAGCAGGGCCACCAGCGCCTCGTTCCCGCTTGCCACAGCCTCATGCAGGGCTGTGTTGCCCTTGGCATTGCAGAGGTTCACGCAGGCACCGTGCTGCACAACAAAGGGAAACCAGCGTTAGAATGGCAGGACGGACCTGAGCGATGCAGCAGCCCCAGAGCTGCACATGGCCAGAGGCAGCTGAGCCACCACAGGAACCAGAACCCACCTGGGCATGTCACTGCCCCATCTCACAGCTCCATGGATCAGCTGTTTGCTTTTGCATGTATCTATTACATATTCCAAACTTTAGAGATACTTAACAAACCCCCAACCCTATGTGATAGAATCCCAGGCAAGAAAACCTGCCACCTGCCACATAAAAGTTCCATACAAACAGTTACCTGTACAATAGCAAGGTAATATTTATCTAATTAAAATCTGTGAAGGGATGGGATTGAAAGGAGTTAGTTAACAAAAACTCTGATTTCTTTCCCCAAGTATTTTTGACAGAGAAATGCATAACTAAAGATTCTGATCCTGAGTTCTAGGTAAGCATAGATATCACATGAGAAACACTAGCAGAACACACGGTCTTCAGTAATCTTACCTGCAACAACAAGGCAGTAGTCTCATAGTGACCATTCGAGCATGCATAAATCAAGGGAGTATTTCCATATATATCCTTTTTATTTTGTTTAGCATTGTAATCCATCAGACACTTTACCACCTATTGAAAGAAGCAACAACTTTACTCTTACTAAGAGACTAATTTTCATATTTTAACACCCACTGTTAAAAAATAAAAACGTAAGCAACCACAAGAAAGGCCAGAAAATAAAACTTGAGATGTGTGAAAAACAAATATAACCAGTAACTTAACAAAACATCAAAACCAAACTACCAGAGCAGCAGCACCCTTTTCCAAACTGATCACACTTGGACGGAGTTCTTTATACTGTAATTACCCCATTAACTAATCTACAACCCTCCCATTAATTAACCTACAACTCTGAGTTGTATTCTTGGTTTTTCTTGCTTCCCTAGTGCTTCGTCTTCCCATAATTTTCAAAATTCTCTTTTTTCCCTCCTGCAGTCTTCAGCTCCTTGTTTTTGAAACCCTGATTTTCTGTTTTTGTGCATCTTCCTATTTGCCTGTCTGCTGCTGCTTTTTCATGTTTGTTATTTTCCCGTCTCATTTACTCTCCCTCCTGTATTGACACTCTCCCCACATGGGCTCATACTTCTTCACTGCTTTTGCTTCCCTGACTTGAAGAGAGGGATGAGTTATCTGCTCCCTTAAAGCTCCACTCAGCTCATGATCTAATTAAAGGAATTGCAAATACAGTAACTATTTAATATTGTGGCTGCTGAAGACACCAAAACACAAATGTAACCTAGAGAAGAAGGTACAGAGGAATGTACACAGAAGATTCAGCTGCACAAGGGGTGTTTAAAGCATCTGAAGTATGACAGAAGGTTTTTGCACCACTTGCAATAAACCATTTATTATTAAAACCAATTATCAAACACCATTGCATTTAAAGACATTTATAAAGAAAAGGTGTCTACTGCAATGATTTCAGCTCAAAGTTCCCCTTCCCAGGTGGAGACTTTAGACACTGAAAACAAAATCCAGAACCGCCAAACTAATTTTCTCTGTTGCTGGTTCAGTGTGGTTGAGTGTTTCCCCAGGCAGCTTTCCCTGAGTGCCAGGTGCCAGCGAGCTGTGTGCCAGGTGTCTTAGGTTGCAATAC
>VZTT01059623.1:70307-90514 GCA_013400855.1 Buphagus erythrorhynchus | reverse complement strand
CAGTAAAAAGTTAGATAAATCATACCCAGATGGTTTTCTGACAATTTCATTGTTATATACATAGAAATGAAAGTACAGCATTGATTAGAAAATCAGGAAATATTTTTTTAACCAAAGAAATCCAAGATCTACTTAAAATTTACTTTTTATGTCACTTCCCTCATATTTTAGAATCTAAAAGCATAGCATTGCAAACTGCTAAAATAATAAAAAGTAAAATTTGCACTTCTTTCCTGATTGCAATGCTGATGTGAGATGGCCCTGAAAGGAGATAGAAGAACACAAGTTCCTTAAACTTGTTGAAGTGTCATCTTCTAATCATTTAGGAAAACATTTAGGTAATTTCACAAAGACATTAATTTTAAATATTATCCCATAAATCTGTCAGGACCCTAAGTTAATAATCACTGTGTGTATTGAATTTTCTTCAAAGAAGTTGACCCACCCTCCTTTTTGAAAGGCAAATTTCTGAAAGCAGGATAGTCTCTAAGTAAGGAGATGGAAGTGGGCTGTGTTATAATGCTAATAACTTTCCTCTTAGAATCTTTCAGGAAGGTTTTTTATTGTGACCACACCCAATTCGATTTCTACTCTTCTGCCTTTATCAAGGTCTTAGGCTGTTTGCTCGACTCGGTCCAGACCTCAGTTGATGCCACAGAAGGATCTTGTTTGACACCCCACAAAGGACTTGGATGTTAGGCATGGAAGGATAAGAGATGCAGATTGCAAAATTGCTAGGTTAGCATCAGTCCAAGCCAGTGGAGGATCTGCCAGTGCACTGGCCACAGGAGGAGGCAGCTGCTGCTTTTTAGTGTTGAGCATTTACTGCTGCATCCATTGGCTGGGTGAAAGAGAGCATTGTTTGGCCCTGGCACCAAATGTTTTATGTTTTGTGTCCCTAATTTTCAGCAGTTTGCATGGGCTTAAATACTTCCAGATACACATTTACTAATTAGTTGTGTGAGTGTTGTTTGACTCCAAGTTTTACTTCACAGATAAGTAATTCTTGATTTCATCTACTCATTCTAACAATGTGCATTAGCTAAAACTGCCCTTCATGCTTATGCAGAAGATGAGTTTCTGTTTGACACCGTGCCAATGAGCCTCCTTATCATCAGCTATTCTAGTGCTTCATTTCCAATCAGTTTATTATTTCAAGCCAAAATGTCCATTGCTCTAGTTTCCAGATAATCACAAACCAGAGTCTAGATTAAATATCTGCCTTTGTTTCCCTTGCAAGGGTTTGTATCTATGGTTTTTAGAATGCAGAACTGATGTTCAGATGCAGTGATTTTTCTGCAGTGTATAGTATAAAAGGGGGTAAAATAGTTTAGCATCAATGTTTGCCTTAAGTAAAAAATATGAAAACTCTCTGTAGGAAGCAACATTAAATTAGTACAATTATATATCACTCTAATCTCAGCAAAGAGCATTATTATTAGTTGTATTTCTACTGGCCACTGTGGGCATGAAATAATAAAAAAAAATACAAAATATAGAGGAAAAAACAAAAAGCAGGGACGTGCATATGCCCGTTTTTGCTTTTCCTGAAATGAGCAAGTGGTGGGGAGTCAGTAAGAGCAGAAGGCTTGTAAGAAAGAGATTTAGGGCTAAAAAAGCCCTGGGTAAAAATCCTTCAGGTATCTGGAGATCTGTTTTCTTTGCCTTGGTAGTGTAGAAAGAACACTATTTTTTGGGGATGGGGAGTGAGGTCGTGGGGGGAGGATGGGGTGGGAAAGATTATTTTGTTTTGTTTTTTTAATACAGTAATTGAATCAATATTAATTATAATAACCCTGCCACTTCTGTGACAAAACAAGGCCACAGGAGTCTGGGGGGAGATCATCAGCCTTTTCTTTCATCACGTTATTGGCTTCTACCATCCAGATTGGCACTTTTTTTGGTTATGTGTGCCAAATATTCAGGATTACTTGTTTGGCCACACAGCAACACTGCATGGATTTTTAACACTTTGGTCAGTCACCTTTAATGCCCCTCCTTTGATTTTCTTTTCTAACACCATTTTGTATTTTGCCTAATGATTGCTAATTTCCTTCAATTTAAAATAACCCTTTTCCAGTGCTGAAATATTTCACTTGTAACTCCGTTCTATGTAGAATTAAAAATTTTTCACTGTTTTTAGTATTTTTTGATTTGGAACTGGATTTAAAGGCTGCATATGTCAGGTTTATATTTGTTTCCTATTGTTTCATTTACAGTACCCTGAATTAAAAAAAATAGGCATAAACAGAACTAATTATCCAGCATGTTTAAAGTTGAGAATAGCTACACAGTAAAGGTGTACATCTCCTCCGAGATTGTATTCAAAAGCTTGTGTGAACTGAGAAATTAGAATTTGTGCTTGGAGAGAAATTCGCTTAAATTTTCATCTCCTCAGAATGTGATCAGAGAGAGCTGTTCTTAAAAAAAAAGTAATTTAAATAGTTTTATACTTACCAAAATTGTTTGCATCCCTAGTTGCTCAAAAATAGTTGTTATTATTTTACAGTTAATTCTAAATTTGGATTATTGTTTTCATTTATTAAACAAAACCAAAACACTATTTAAGTGAAAAATGTGAGTTGTTGAACAGGGACTCTTTAGTGAAGATTAAAGTTCTGGTATGTGCTGCAGAATCTCGTACAGCTTGTGGCTGTAAAGGTATCTGTGTTAAATTTTGCAGACATTCCTGTAATGCTTTCTCATTTTATGTTAGTACTCAAGTGTGCAATTTTTTTCCAAATTCATCACCCTTTTGCTTTTAGGTTCATGTATAGGAGAGTGATCAATAGTATTTTCATAAATCCCGTTGAACCTTGAGAATACACACCCTTCAGATTTTTAGAATTAGGTCCAATAATAATAAAGAGAGAGTTAACAAATGTCAGTTTTGTAGTTCATATGACCCAAAGTCATTTATTCAGATGCTTAAGGTGGGCAGAAGTAAAAACACTGGTTAGGCTGCTAGGAAAACGCAGAGGAAAATGTGAAGGATTTGGGTAACAGTAATTGTATCTTCTGCCTGTCCTTCCATCAAGAGAAAAAATGTGACTTTTCCTTAGAGATGTGCTCAAACACCTTGTGGAATGTTTTATTTCCTTCTCTTATTTTTTTCCTTGAAGCAATGCATTGGAGAATTTTATGATTCTGTGATTCAGTATTTATGGTTTTGTTTCGACCCTTCTCAGGATTCAAAATACACACATATTTATGCTATGTACTACTGAGGAAATGCTTTCTTGCATTCCCTTTCAGAGATATTAAATTGAGGAAAGGGACTTGATATGATGCATAGCTCAATCACTTGATTCTTTCTTCATAATTGTGAACTATGAGTCTTAAATAGGGACATAGGCATCTTTCCATCATTGGGCCAGATGCAAGTAACTTTTTCACTTAGCAGAACCCAATTTGACTTGAGCCTATCTTTCTCTTATTTATTTTAATGTGTTCCATTTCATGTCTCGAAATGTTTTCATTCTTACCCAGCTCTATGGGTCAGCTCCAAAATTCACATGCTATAACCATTCCTCTCCCCACCTCTACCAGAATGAGCAATCGTATTTTATTCCTTATTCTCCCAAGTGAGCTGCTTCTGCCAGACTTGTGTTTGTTTTGTTTGCCTGCCAAACACCACCAAATGTCTTGTTTTAAAGATGATGGGCCTGTCTCCACATGGATTCAGATTGTTCTGCAGATTTTTTGAATGTTTATTTTGGTGAGAGTTTTTTTTTTCTTGTCTTTTGTTTTGGGCCTCTTTGTTTAATTTTTACTTGCAGATTTTTTAGTCTGTAAGACAGTGCAACTAAAATGATCTTCAGCTGAGGAGTGAATTTTGTTTTGTTCTTCTAGAAGAATACATGTTAAATTATACTTTAAAGCAATCTGGAATTCAGAGATGTGCATTGCAAGATCTTTCACTCATTTATGAAATAGCTATCACCTGTCCAGGAATATGTGGTTTAAACACAGTATTTACAGCTAGTACACTTTAACAGTTCTTCACTTTGTTTCCATGACCTGTTAAGGGCAAAACTTATGTTCACTCATATTCTTCTACAATCAGTGTAATCCTGAAAACTGCCATGAAAGTTCGATTTCAGTAGTTCACTACTGACATTTTTATGAAACTCCTCTGGGATGTGAATTTTTATTTCACTTCTGTGGGTATTGCCTATGTAAATCTGTCTGGGAAAATAAATCAAATTACATGCAAGGCTGAATTTTTTTTTCCCCTGAACTATTTATCAATTCTATTCTACTCCAGAAAACCATTATGATGTGGCTGTCCTGGCTGTCATCTGAATATTACAATGGGAGTGGGATATTTTCCACACAGTTGAGAGCTCAGCCAAAAGAAATAGCTATGTTTGAAATATTTTCGGTTTGCTTTTTTTAACTTTTTACTTTTAATGTGAATTAAAACCTTTAAGTTCCATGGTGCTGTAACATAACTGTCTGTATAGGAGAAATAGATCGATGTGCCATATTCCAGGGAGGCCATACAAGTCCCTGGGGATCAAAATGCTACAAGTTTTGGATGATGGGGAAGGTTGTGATGCCCCTCTTTGAAGATGCTGCTGCCACTTGCACGGTTTTAGGGAATGGCTATGAGTGGGCTCTGAAGAGTAACAGGGAATCCTAAGAATGTGTGCTGATGTTAGTAGTGATTTTCCTCATTAAAACTCCTGTGCTATGCCTGAAGAGGTGAGCCAGATGGGTGAGAAGGAACTCAGTGCAGGGAATGTGTTATAGTCTGTCTCTTCTTCCTCTGGTAGAGGTGTCTGGGAAGGACTGAGAGAGGTGTCATGACCAGTGTTGAGCCCACTTAATATCTAAGAGAGCATATTTTTCCGTAATTAAGGTATTGCAATGAGTTCTTTCTTCTACTACTCCCTTTCAACTTAGATTTTTCCTGCTTTCTTGATGGTAAATTCAAGGAGAAAACCATTGCTGTTAATCCCAGGCAATAAACACATAGAGGTAAGCAGAAAAATGAGTAATTTCCAGCAGTTTTCCTATTCCTGTCATGTGAAATCTTACATCACAAACTAGTTATCAAAAAAGGCAAGGGAGGAAGAAAACAAGACATATAAAATAATTTCCTTACCCAGGTTTGCAGCCTCATAACAGTGAAATGAAAAGAGGGATTTGACATTTGTGAGTTGCCCATGGATCTAGCACTTTCAGGCTGCCTGTATTTTGGAGGCATTTATCCTGATTGAGTCTGCTGTCATTCGGGCAAAATAATCTAGGAGAGAAAAGCTTTGTGGATCTTTTGTAACAATAACTGGTACTTCTGTCTGTCTAGAAATGAGTGCAGTCATTTACAGCCATGACATGAGACCAGATCATTGTGGTGTTATTTTACTCTCACTCCAGAAAATGTGTAAAACATCTGTAAGACAGTAGGTAGTGGTCAGGGACTAACGTGTGTGTGTTAATTTATTGTTATCAATGTTAGAAATGGCTATTTAGCATATATTAAGTGCATATTCAGGTTGGAAAAGATCATAAGGATAATTGAGTCTCAACTGTAGATTTGAAGTTGTCTGCTTCAAGGAATGGATGAAGAGCTCCCTGTGCTTTCCTGGGGCTTATGTGGTTGGTTGGTTGCATTTCCAACTTGTTTTTTTGGTTTTTTTTTTCCTTATAAAAGAAACAAAACATAATGAGACAAAAGGGATGTACCACAAACATAAATCTTGAAAGGTCAGTGAGATTTGTACTTTCTTCTCAGCAAACCTGAGGTAGCTAGAATTAGAAAATGCTGGCCAATTATTTTAAATTTTGAAAAAACGTTGGATAAGACTTCCTGATAGACCTCTTTTTGGCTCTTTTTTTCACAGTCAGAGAAAATGCTGATTTGGAAGGGTCCCATCATGATCATTGAGTCCAACTCCTGGGCCTGCATAGGTCACCCCAAGAATCACACCATGTCTAAGAGCGTTGTCCAAATGCTTTTTGTACTCTGACAAGTTTGGTGCCATGACCACTTCCCTGAAGGGTTGGGTTTTGCTGCTTTGTTTTTAAAAAGCAGTTATTAATCATTGCCTCTGGGGTGTCCTTTCCAGAGAGTTAAATTTTGGACTATGACAGTCAGTTTTGTTTATCTCTAGGTAGTAGTGTGTAGAGGATGCTTTGTGGAAATTTACTCTATGGTGATTATTCTTTGAACATTTGCACCACAGAAAAAGCCAAAAAACTACAAACCACCAGCATTTCTGACACAAGAATTTGAGAGTCCAGCATTTTAAGGCCATTTAAAGACTGCAAGAGAGAGAACTGTGATGCATCTTGTTTCCACTAGTAGATCATTAAAGTTGAAGAGAGGAAAATACAAGAGAGAAAACAAAGGAATACAAGAGAGAAATGAGATCCTACCTCTGCATACAATAACTGGACTAGGAGGCACTGTAATATCAGTGAGGAGATGACAAGTAATGAAGTTTGAAGATGCGAAATATGTCTTCACTGCTATTTTTCTCCATGATGCAGAAGATGGGAGACTCAGAGGTATTTTACCATCTTCTGTTACCAAAAAGTGGATTAAAATAGAAGTGCATCAAATAGATTGATCCTTCAGGGCTTTCGGGGGCTTTGTGTGTGCTGATTTCCTGTGGCAATGTTTGCCTGCTTCCAGGGACTTGTTTGTAGAGACTTTAAACCTTGTGGAACATTAGACCAAGAGATCAAATAGCATCTTTCCCTTCCTTAGGTGCACTGGAATGTGATGAAACTGTGGATTTGGAGCACTCTTATAATAGCAAATGATGATAAATTAGTTTAAAGACAACCTTTGAACAGGACTAGGATTTCAGTGAACTACTGCAGAAACAGAAATAACTCATCTGCAATTTCATTTGGCTGCGTGATGCACAATGGAAAAGTTACAAATGGTGTTATTTACCACAGGGCTATTTTTAAGTGCATGTACTGAGACTGCAATGCAAAATTTATAGCTGGCTAGTGCTACTTAGTACTGAAGCTTGCAAGTGCCCTGTAGGAGGCTGTAACATACCAAGGATTTTTAATCTAGAAGAAAAATTATTTTAAAAATGAGGAAAGGAAAAGTGTGCCTCAAGTGCCCTCTCTTGCTATTTTTACTCTTGCTAAGATGGACTTTGCCAGCATGAAAATATTAAGACTTGTCCTCAGAATAAATTTTGAGCCAACCAGCAAATAAATCATTACTTGAGGAGAAGCTAGTGTGTGTGACTGTGTGTGTGTGTGTGTATGTGTTTTTCAAGAAAAAGCCAACATGCTTGTGCACAAAGATGTGACACAATATTCCTTCAGACAGCTTTCAGGACCCAGAAAGAGCAAACAGAAGTCGTAGAATTACATGTTTGAGGCAGACTTTTGCAGACATGCAGAGCATGGGGTCTGCTCTCCCATCCTCACAGCAGAGGCTGCTGCAGAACCTGGGCTGTGGCTCTCAAGGCACATTGTCCTGCTGAATGTCTGGAACAGGGCCTTTTCCAGGCCATGTGATGTCATATAGATGAAGCCTTATTTTGGCACACACATGTGCACATATATGCTGCATGGATGCAATTCTGTTGTGTTTAGTTTAAAGATGTTTCATTTGTCGAAAGAACTGCATGGAACAGTAAGATGTTAAATGCATAGCAGGAGTGAAGAAAGAAAAAACCACAAGCCCAACTTTATGGTAATGAATACTTTCTGGGACTGATCACCTGAACTCTCTAATTCTTGAAACGGCAGCTTTGTTGTGTAATATCTGTCTGTCTTTTACCATTTTCTGAAAGGAAAAGCAAATCCTTAAATTTTTTACATCATGATAGAGGACATTGGAATCACTGGAACTTCTATCCATTGATGGTGGCTGTAAGCTCACTACTCCAATAACAACATGAAAATATCAGACTTGTAGGAACTTGTCATTTCAGTGCATCCTTATCTGTAAAGGCTGGATTTATTACTAGGCCTATTTCTGTACCTTCTATAACTGGGTTGGAATAGTTGTCACTGAAGCTTTAATAGACTCACACATCAGACGAGTAGAAAGAAGAGGAGAGTGGCAAAAGCTTTTTAATACTTCATCAAAATTTTATTACTTTGCTTTTAATAAAATCTAGTTAGGGAAATATATTTATAGGACTTCTAGTATATTTATGAATTCTGAAATATAAGGGGAAAAGTCCCCCACGCTTGCATGGCTCTAAATCAAAACATTGCTCTTCAGACACTTTTTTCGTTCTTCTGTTTTGGGTAACATCTTACTGAATGAATAACAAACTGTGCTAACTCCCACAGTCTGTCACTCTGTACTGCAGCCTCTTCTGTGCCATGCTGGATCAAACCTGTACCTTTGGCTTTTCCAAGCTGCACTTTGCACTTCTGAGTGGAGTTGTTGATCCTTGTCTGGCATTTGCATTGGCTTTGTGGGGCAGCTCGCCCCAATCCGCGCTGCCAGAGCACGTTGGGGCATGTGTATCACAATACCCACAGCACTGTTTTGTCAGGTCTGGGCTGTTCTGCTTTGCTCTCATCTCATCCCTTTTGGCTGCCAGGAGCACAGGAGGACAGTGTGTTGGCAGAGGTCTCCATCTGACATCTCCAGGTGCCCTGTCAGGAAAGGAGATCCTCTTTTCCCTCTGCTTCCCATGCCTGCCTCTTGCTGCCTGCCAGCACGGGCCCCAGTCTGGTGGAGGGGTGCTCAGCTGCTCCCACTGAAATACACGTACAGGGAGTTCACTGAAACACAGGTACAAGGAATTCCTCTGAAACACAGGTACAAGGAATTCCACTGAAACACACGTACAAGGAATTCCTCTGAAACACAGGTACAAGGAATTCCGCTGAAACACAGGTACAAGGAGTTCCACTGAAACACAGGTACAAGGACTTCCACTGAAACACACGTACAAGGAATTCCACTGAAACACGCGTACAGGGAGTTCACTGAAACACAGGTACAAAAAATTCCTCTGAAACACAAGTACAAGGAGTTCACTGAAACACACGTTCAGGGAGTTGTGGGTGCATATGAAGCAGTGAATCTCTCTGATGTTGTTGTTCCAGTCCTCAATTCTCAGCAGCATGAACATTTTGCAGGCTCGCTCCTCACCGTAGCCATCTCTGATTAACCAAAGGCTGCAGGGGTGCTGCTGAGCTCTTCTCTTCCCAAGAGTTAAGGCCTACTAATATATAACCCTGAGTGGTCTTGAAGAACTCAGCATGTAAATGTAGAATAAATTATAAAGGTTCTTTTGTAAATACTTCTTCATGGAAAATTTGGAAGCGCTCTGTTCTGGATGAGGACTTGCTTGTCACATCTAACAAGAAATAATGAAGAATGAGGCCCTTATGCCATGATGTTATTTATGATTAAACTGTCATGATGTTAATCAACATTTTGTATTTTGGTCACTGAAAAAAGCAAAAATAAGCAAGTAATAGCTTGGTTTTTTTCCTTACTTTTTGCTTATATTTTTTAAAGTTAGCAAAATAGATCATTATTTGACTGCCCAGGATTTCACAAAATGGTTTTCTTTCAAAATATTCACTTCCTTTTAAATTTTGGTTGTGATTATTAAATACTTACTTATAATAAGTTTCAAAAGGCCTAAATTGCTTTCTGGAAATAAAATCTGCACATGAGGTTTGTACTTAAATGAAGGTGTCAGTCTGAGAGTGTTACCAGAGTCTCTACAGTTCTGATCTTGCCCTTTTCTCAAGTAGGTTGTGTTGGGAAAGGTTAATTATAAAATAAGGCAGGCTGAAGAAGAAAATTCAGCATTTCAGCAAGAATATGTGTTCTGGTTTTAAGGGTGGATTTTTGATTTTAATTTTTTGAAATTATTTTTAAGTGCTTCATAATGAAATATTCATGCTTCATTTTATTTGACTTGTAATTTGGTCACATACTTCTGGAGGAGAAGATTGCCAGGCATGACTGAGCTGTTGGATCTTCCTCAGTGTTGGTCCATTTCTGTTTTACAGATTTAATTGACTCCAGATTCCCTGTGCACACTGAATACAAACGTATTGTTTGCTTAAAATCCTGGAATGCAAATCAGACATAGGTCCCAGAGACTCAATGGGATATCATTCCCAAGAGTTGTATGACTGAACTGGCTGAACCTGTTGTGCTTCAGGGAAGCAGAATTAATCTTTCATATCAGAATTGCATAGAAAAATATTATCAGTCTCTCAGTTAAGCAGCAGCAGCAGCTCTTCAAGGGTAAAGCTCTGTGAAGACTGAGACTGAACAAGCTCTTTTAGGTTTTTCTCCATGTTTCCCAAATCCTTCACATAGACGTTTTCCTTTGTCAGTTAGTTTTGGTTTGCCTCGTCCCAAGGAAGCCAGGCTGGAGCCAGGGAGGTGTATCAGGCAAGCCAGGCAGTTTGTGTGGCTCGTGGGAAGGCACAGCAGAGTGCCCTGAGTGCCTCCGAGCGCTCCTGGCACAGACGGCAGCGAGCTCGGAACCTGGCACACCGTGGGAGCTGCTGAGCTGGCAGGCACAGGTCAGTCACAGTGGGTGACACTCCTGAGTGCAGAGTCACAACTGAGGCATCTCATGTTCATCTGGAAATTAAAAAGGATTTACATGTAAGCGAAAGGTCATATCCTGGCTTATTTCTTTCCACAAGTCTGCAGGAACAAAATGAATTAACAAAATGCACTTGAATTCAATGGGAACGAGAACAATCAAATGAACATCTTTGCTGATGCCAAATACAGTTACAGATTCTCATTAGATAAATTTCCCCCAAATTTGGCAAAAATACGACAATAATTTAGGGTAAAAATCTGGGTTGCATTAACTATCTATACTCTGATAGCAAAATCACTAAAACCTCATTAAAATTCTTATGTAAAACTTCTCAAGTGTTCATAACTATTTTCTTGAATGAGAGCACAAGCTTGTCATTTAGATGATTGCTGAAAGGAATTTCTTTTAAATATAGTATGCAGCAAGGGCCTGAAATGGATTCCTCAGTCAAAGTAGCTCTGATAAGGTACACTCTTATGTTGTGAGCAAACAAAATAGTAAATAAAATAATTTGAGAATCTTAATTTTGGTGGTGTGGTAGTTGATAGGATGAACAATGCTTTTTTAATTTCTATGTGCTTTAAGATCTAGCAATTTCCCTGAAGAATTAATTCAGTGTGAGGACTAATGCTGCAGTTACTATGTGTTGCAAGAGGATGAGAAGAGCTGTTGCCTGTTGCCCTCAGTTGCAGAGGGTTTCTGTAGGTTGTTTGTGTTAAGCAGAAAAAGCTTCAGCCTGACTGTATTAACTCAATTGTGGCTGAGAGCAGGGAAGAGTTAGCTGGGATCAGGCAGTCACAGTAAAACCTTTGCTGTAAGAGCCAGGTCTTGGAGAAGGATTCTTACAAGGTCTCATGTCTTGGAGAGGAGGAAGCTGGAAGCAAAAGTGCTTCTCCAGTTCTAGGGGAACTTGCTGCTACAGAGCTTCCATGCCAAAGTCAGTTTTTCAGAACAGTGCACTTCACAGACTTACTGCCATGTGTCATACCCAGCAGAAACAACCGTGTCTCCTGAGGTAAAAGGGAAATTAAAGGATTAACTGCTGATGGGACTTCTTCCCTTCTCTAATTAAATAAATTACTTTTATTCTGGAATGGTACTCTGACTGCATCTCAGCAATTCTGATGATTGGCCAATCTACCCCTGGTTTGGACAATTGAATTTAAGGACATTTCTGTGAAATAAAATTTTAAGAAGTCTCCACATTCCTGTGAAATTTGGCTCAGCTGTGGCTTACTTTCCCCTTTTGGAAGAGGGAAAGAGGCATAAAGATTTGAATGTTATTTGGAATGTGTGGTTTGGGAAATAAAGGGTGTAGTCTTTGCTTTAAAAAAAAACCCCAACTTCTTGAAATCAGTGAAATGAGAGAAAGAAAAAAAAAAAAAAGAAAAAAGAAAAGGAATGTTGGGAAGAGTCCAAATCCACAGACCCCACAGACGTTCCACATCAGCAAATGCCTTTTGTTTTTGATGATGTTCTAAATGATATATTGGGGGTAGACATAGCAGATTTCCCACATAAATGCAGATGATGATGCATGATAAAAAGTCAATGTGTAAGTAGTGCTCTTGTTGAGAGAGGGTGATAAAGGTCTAATGCCAGGTAACCAAAGAGAAATATTTTAAATGTGTAGATAGTTGATGGGTCTCACTCCTTAGTCCTATATTTATGCTATAGATACAAGTAAGAAGCTGCTGACTGACTCTCACACATATTTCATAGAGGTTGTGATCCACCAGGACTCATGTGTGTGCCTAACTTACACAAACACAAGGGGTGTTTACCTAATAGGATTTTTCATGTGCTTGAGCTTACTGACGTGCTGTAATGTTAAAAGCAGGTGCTCTATTTTCACTCACATGGGTGATGAGGTGAGCAGCACTGGGCAGAAACCAGCTATGTGTGTACCCCCTAAAATTCACTGTAAGGACAAGTTTCAGGTACAAGTCACAGTCTAAACCATGCAGTTGTATAAGTGCATGTGAACATGTATATGTTGTTTGGCAAAATAGGAAAACACATTCTCTGTTTTGACAGATATTAGATCATTCACACTATAAAGTTCCGGTCTGTTAGATAAAATTATCTGTAAAATGGGATCTCCTTCACTAGCTTCTTGCCATTATGGAAAACTGCTACATTAACATCAAAGATCAAATCAATCCCATTTTATTTATAATACACTTAATTTTGGCTTGTAGCTTAGTAGCTGTATTCTGCAAATAGTATTTATGATTAAAATGTTAACTGATAAAAGTTATTGTATAAAAAGTGATTGTAAGAGTTTATAGGGGGTTTGACTTTTTTTATTTTGAGGGATAGAAAAAGAAAATTCAGTGTCTTTTTGAGTTCTTCAGTAAGAGCATGCCAGAAGTTTCTGCTAAAAAAATGTAAAAATGAGTAATAGAGTTACTTCATCATTTTGGTAATTACTAAAAATATAGAAATTGTACTTCTCTTACTTAGAATTAAAATAAGGAGAAGGTTGCCTGGGGACTTGAGAACTCATCCAGCTCCTCTCTTACCTGGAGGCTGGATCAGCTACACCCATGTACTTCCTGACAGATGTTTATCTGACTCTTTCTTAAAGATCTGTGGTAATGGAAATTCCATAGTGTTCATAGCCAGGCAGTCTCTTCTGGTGCCTCTCTTATACCAGGAATGTTTTTTTCCAGCTCTCTTACCTGAATGTGCCTTACTGCAGTTCAAGGTCATTCTGAAGACGAGGAGAAGAGATTCTTTTATTTGTAGCAGCAACTTCCACATATTTATTTAAAGAGTTATTATTATCCTTCCAAGTCTTCTGTAAGTTAAACACAATTCATTCTTCACTTAACATTTATCCCAGGATTATACCAGGATCTAGAATCTGTAGTGTAGGGGATATAACTGCACTTACTGAGAGACTGATTGGGAGTACTTTAATTACAGCTCTTAATTATGCCTGCTTATTCCAGCAGATAGCTGGGATGCCACCAATGATTGTCATACCCAAATGGGAAGAACAGAAACTGTGTAGAATATCAAGAGCTTTTTACCTTTTGTTTTGTGGTTGTGATTGTAGAATTTTGTTAACATGGTATTTCTGTACTACTCTGTACCACTACTCTGGGTATTTTATTGCTGTTAGAAGTTTTTTGTATAATGTTGAAACAAAGCAGAGATTATAAATCCAAACATATATTAATTGTATCAATTATATTAATTTGGGGAGTTTTGTTATAGAAACAATGTGAGATATGGGAATTTTCTTTTTGTTTAAATGTAAAATTATAAGGAACGTGTTAGAAGGTTGAAGTGGATTCAATTAAAAGATTGCAGTAAATATTAAGATTCATTTGTAATGAATTGCAAACACTAGGCAGGCTTTTCTAGCTCTTACTGGTCTTGATTTCATTTCTTTTAGTAATGCTGCAATTCCAAAAGCTGGAAAATTTAATTTTCCCCTTTTTTAAAATGGAGAGGAAATTGCAGCTTGAAGTTAGATGTTCTGAATTATTTTGAATGCCTCAAATTTGCATTTGTGTTTGGCTGCTTGATTCGTTTTGTTTTCTTTTTGTCTTCATCTGGGAATAGAAAGAGAATGATTCTAAAAAAATATATATATTATTGAAAATAGAGTATAAGATGGAAGCAGAAAGATCTCCAACAATGCTGTTTTGCAGAGTATCCCGGGAAGAGTTTTAACAATGGAGACTTGATCAGCTTGAAAATTTGTTTATATGGAAAAAAAAAAAAACAAACCAAAAGAGTGGCAAAAAATTCCCTTGAGCTTGTTCCAAATGGGAAATGTGCGTGCAAACCCATTTTTTTTTTTCTGCCAAATGCAGGGCTAGGGATAGTCATGATTGGAGCAGAGGAGAGGGGAGAAGGTTGAAGGGGGCTGTCCATGACCCCAGTGCTGAGCAGGACCCCCAGCCCCAGCATCGCTGTCAAATGCAGCCACCCCTCCTGCCCAGACATCCCCTGGAACACCAGCTGGGTGTAGACTATACATTAATACCCCTGATTGTTTTTTAGATTCTCTGTAAATCACTCAGTGTTTAAAGCAGTGTTTTTCTAGGTGTGAGATGGATTTCAGTTAATTTAGTTCTAAAAGCAGTACAGCCACAAGCAGCTTCCTCATGTTCTCCTGCCTTTGAGGTCAGCCTGTTGGAGTGGGCTGATATACAATTCAGAGTTACTCATCAATAAGGGCTGATAGCTTATTACCCACCAGCTCTGTGTTCTTATTCTTAATGTTTTAAAAGAAAACTTTTTATTTTCCCCTTCTGCCTTCTTTCCCCTGGAGGCATAGGCCACTAGCAAACAGAAAACACCTACTTTAACTTCTGGTCTGTGCAAGCTTTTGAAAACCTCATGAGCTTCACAACTGTGGTATTCAGCTGCCTTTTATCTAATTCACTGTCATTTTGTGGTATCTCAGTGACCATGACTGTTTGCAAACCTATTTTTCTCTTTTCAGTGGGGGTGGCAGGTTCTTCACACGAAGATCTGGATGCAAGTCATTCTCACACCAACAGGAACTTGGGGATCATTAGTTTAGGGTGGGAGGAGGGCTAGCATCAGCTTTGTACAGATATGGATGTTGTGGATCACAGAGAAAGGAAACCCATTGATCTGAACGCTGGTGAGTGCCTGCTCGGGCGTGTTCCTGAGAGGCAGGAAGCCTATTGATCTCTGGACTCAATAGGTCAGCAATCCATTCTTGTAGGTCAGAGGGACAGCCTTCCTTTTAGGTTTGTGATGCTTTTACCAATGCACTGGAATGTTTTTTCACGGTGAATTTTTAAATGATGATTCCAAAGAATCACCTCTTTTCAGTTTTTCCTATTTGTGACCATTTTTCCGTGCTATTTATGTTGGCAGATACAGTTATAAATATAGATATATAGATGTAGATAGATACAGATGATATAGATATGAATGTATGTAGTAATCCAAATTACAGTTTCATCTTTGGTAAGGTGAAGGTTGTTACAAAAATTAATAAAAACTTTGCTAAATTAATAATAAATTTCTTCTGAAAAATGTGAAATTAAAGCTGGAATTCATCTGACCAAATGTATTCAGCTAAAATAGATCCTAAAAGAGTTTTTATATTCCTAGAGAAGATGAAAGGAACTTCTTGTGGACTAAACATTTGTATGGTCAATAGAGATTTTAGGGTTGGTTTGCTTTGGGGTGTTTGGGGGGGAATAGAATGTTCTCTAGATCTTGCTGTAATTGATTTCTTGCGTAGAAGTGTGTATTTTTATTTTTATATGTATGTATTTTCATTTGTAAATATATATTTTTATATATATCTAAAAAAATTCTGATGCAACTGTGTTAGTATAATTAAGCTTAGATCTGGATAGCACAAATAAGTATGAGCCTGTAGAAAAAAATAAGGGTAAAAGAATGTGTTGACTCAAAGACCAGCAGAGCTGCTGCCCAGTTTCTGCATTTTAAACATATAGGCTAAATAAACAAGCTAACATGATTGTGAAATACTTAAATAGAGTTACGTGGCAAAAATAATTTCTTCTTTGAAAACAAGAATATTGCTAGCAGAAATTCAAGTTGCCATTATTAAATTAATGCAATTTCAAGAATGTAATTAAAAATCCAATTTTGATTTTTTCAATTAATGCAATTTTAGTGAAGTAATTAAAGTTAAAGCAGAAAATTACTGTTTTGGCATTGTATCAAGCTATAATTTTAGGTGGTATTATCCTAAACATGTGAATAACAAGCATATGAAACATATACCAATAAATTAAGAGACTTTCACAACTAGAATTTTTATGGTGAATAATTAAAAAAAAACCCTAGAATACAGTCAGGAAAATATAACCATGGGAGTTAAACCAACAACAAACCCCCTTGGTATTGTAATGAATATAGAATTTACTGGTGCCATCTACTGTTGGCAAAATAGAGATGACAGAAAGATGTTAAAAGAGTGGTGAAAATGAGCATAAGAAAAGAGAGGTCAAATAATTCCACTCCTTAATATCAAACTGAAGAAAAACATGATAGAAAGGTCAGATTAGTTTTTCATGTTTCTGAGTTCTTACCAAGGAGAAAAAAGAAATAGAAGTAAGTGAGACTGTATTTGAAAATGTCAGACTTTTTTAATCCTTAAAACTCCATGATTGTTCACCGAGGACAGCCAGAACCGGATATGTGCAATTCAGCTATTTTGGGATTGGAGTTTGTCTTGATAACTTTATCCTGTTTTTCTTTAGCTTTTAAGTCTAATGGGGCCAGTTCTTCAGCTTGTACAAACAGGTGTTGTTTAATTAATGTTAGTGTTGAAATGCCATACTAAAACATGACTGTGAGGAATGCTCTTTCACCCCCACCCCCTTTTCCCGCTTGTCAGGAGCAAATTTCCTTCTTTGGCTTCTAAGGAAGTAGATAAATGTTGGAGTAGTTTGAAAAGTTTCAGCAAAAATAGCACAGAGATCAAAAGGATAGCTGCAATAGAAATAATTCAAGTTTTTCATAATAAAAACAGTAAAGGACAAGTCTCTCAACATAGTAAAACACGTTAGGAATTTAAGAAATTCAGCCGCTTGTGCTTTCCAAGTGATCTTGAAGCAGTGACAGAGGCAAGCACAAGATGTCTGCTTGTGTGCACAGAACTTGGAGGGCTCTCCTACTGGAGATTTCATGTCTCTCATTATGGGCTGGGTGCTTTTTTTACCTTTTAAAACTAAACCCTGTTTTCATTGAAATCAACATCAAACATCTTGATTACTTTAGCCAAGGTAGAGTTTCACCCACAAGTGACCCTGAAATAGGAAACTCGTCCTCTCCTGGACAGAACCATGCCCTGGATTTTAAGCTGTTATTTCCTTCCAGTGTACCTTTGGAACATGTCAGATGACTCTTAATGTGACTCGGATTTCATTTGAAGTTCAGAGTCAAGTAGGTGACCACTCTGTCAGTAGCCAGATTGAAATATTAATTTAGAAGTCAAATATTTTTTTCATGTTGCTAAGAGCTTGCCTGTAAAACTTAACAGGACTTTAATCACCACTGATGAAACAGAAATACCACGCAGAAACACACAGGTATTGCATTGGATCTGTTTTAGGAAAATCTTAAAGATTTCGTTTTATTTCAGGTGGAAAAAAAAAAAAAGCAAAAAACTGAAATATAGACTTGTGCTCTCATAGTTCATACATGACAAATTCAGGACAGCTCCCCAGCAAAGCAGAATCCCAAGTGTGAACTGTTGCTTGAGCTCCTTTGGAGATTGGAGGTGAGAATGAAGCTGCTCTGGTTGCTTGTCTGGAAAGCTGTGTCTGGAGTGGAGAACCTCTGGGTGTTCCCTGGCTCCTGGGCCTGAGGGAGGATTTGAAATGCTCCAAAGTGACTCAAGGCATATGCAGTGAACATGGTTAGAAATGGTACAGATGAGCTGTGGGTACCAGTGTCCTTCACTGGGTATAGAAAGTGAATGATAAAAACTTCCCACATAAAGGGATTCGAGCCAGTGTTTCAGACTCCAGAGCTGTGGCTTTGTGCCCTCTCAGGGTGAGGAGCATCCCTCTGCTGTTTTTCCAGCTGTCTGCTGAAGATGGCTGTGGTACAGCCTAGGGAATGAGGCCAGGGCATTTGGGTCAGGACAGACACCTGTCCTGATGTCCCCAGACCGCTTATGCAATTCACGTTGCAGCCATTTGGTCACCAAGACTGCCACTTCCCTGGGCAGGGAGCAAAGCCCCTGCAGTGCCACTGGCCACATTCAGCTGGTCTTGTGCTGTCTCATTGCCCAGTGTCAAGGTGTTGGTTGGTGACACAGCAAGCTGTGCTTGCCTGCCAGAGGGAGCTTGGGTATGTGTAGATGCTGGTAAACTTGCAATAATACCTTCACAGTCATCTTACTTTTAATGTACACAGTGCAGAGTTGATCCTCTCCTGCCTGAAATGCCAGACAGAGGGATTTGCCCACTCCCTTATGGTGACACTGGATGCATCACTGGAGGAAAGGATGGAGGGGTGTAGGCAGAAGGGTTCCTGCACATAGGGAGGGAAGGAAATTGGAGGTTTGAGAACACTTACAGACAAGGAAGTCCAAAATTGCTCTTTTTACATAGAAAATGGCGAGTTTCGTGGTTCCATTGATCCATGATCCATGATTCACCATTAATGATTTTTGCAACTTTGCTTCATTTCATGCAGAAACAAACTGGAGTGAATCAGACTGGAAGGTAGGAAGAGAAGGGACAGCCTTCTGTTTGAAAAGGTTCAGTGCTGCTGTGAAGGACTGAACTATAGCAATGCCACTGAACTCCTATATTGTTTTAAACAATTTGTTTTAATGTGAATTTTCATACAACAGAAACTGGGATTGCACTTACAGGCATGCTGAGCACTCAGAATTGGCAGAGAAGTTGAATATTTCAGATATGTAAAGCCCAAGTAATATGAAGAGTTCTAGAAAATAACAGATTGTATTCCTTGTTAACTGGGCACCAAATCACTAAATATGTGATTTTTTTTCTGTCTTGAAGTTCTTCATCTGAAAATTTCAGATAATATAATTCTCTTCCTAGAAGGAGTCTGATGAAAATGAACTAATATTTCTGATGTTTGAGATCATATCAAGGAATACAAGAAAAATCCCACTAGCAAATTAATTGTTTCTGTTTGCAGAGCATGTTTGAGTGGGGCATGGTAAACTAAAGCATGCGGTCACAGAGTGAACACTGAGGAGAAAGCCAGATTTTAAGTATCTGTTCATTGAATGAACTTTGCTATCCATCTTTTACATTAAAATGGGCAAAGGTCTTGCAGGAGAGTTTGGATAAGGTTATGCAGATAAGAATGTCATCATGTTGCAGACACATGGAAGGCTATCCCTTAAGTATGGCTTTCTGTAAGTTTTCTGAATGTTTATTCTGATAAAGCTGAAGTTGCTGTAAGCAACTGATTTTTTAATATATCCTGACCTTTTGCTTTGACAGCCCCAACCCATTTAGTTTGTGTATGTTCTGTGTTGCAGCTCCTTTGCAAACACTGTTCTCTGTTAAACTGCTGATTCAAGAGTGAATCAATACATATCAGTGTGTATAGACTGAAACTGCATCTTAAAATTACTCAAGGCGAACCTAGGGAAAAAATTAAAAATCTTACACTAAATATGTTTTCCTTGTCCAGATAAATGATGATCAGATATATTTTAAGTCTGTGCCAGAAGTACAAATCACTGCATAGATGTCTCTCTACTGTGAAATTGCTCAGCCCATCCAAGGTCTCCACTACTTAAAATATGGAGTATTAAACATATTTTCACCTGCATGTAAAATCTGAATAACAGCATTGTACCTTCTTGCTACTTTCCAAGGTTTTTCCAGAGATGGATTAACTCCCATCTAGGACTTCGGTAATGCAGATAAAACAACTGGATTAATCTTTTCACTGTGCATATTTTAGTTTTAGTATATGTTGCAACAAAAGCTTTTCTGTACTGCATGTGTATGGCTTTTGTTTGAACATTGCTAGCATTAGCTATTGCTCAGTGTTTGTTAGTGTTAGATTAATGCTGCAGCACTGCTGTAAAGCTGTGGTGGTGCAAAGGCACAGCACTGATCTGTGTGTATGGGTAGGGACTGGCTTCCTCTTTGGTTGCTTTTTTGGTGTGTATGTATTTATTTGTATTTTTGGGGAGTTTTATTTGATTATGAT
>VZTT01059623.1:25748-70256 GCA_013400855.1 Buphagus erythrorhynchus | reverse complement strand
CGATTGGTGTTTTTTTTTTTTTTTTTTTTTTTCTTCTGTTCTGGGGTGGGTTTTATTTTGTTTTACTTTGGTTTTGTGTGTTAATGCTTTAGGATTAGTCAGTCTATTGTCTGCTGCAGAAGTACTTGTTTGTCCTTGGGGAGATGAGAGGTATTTTCAGAAATGTATTGTACAGACTCTGAATAAGTGATTGGTGCCAGTGTCTTCCCTTCAAAGTAGATGGCTCCCAGCCTTGATTGAAGTAAAAAGTGATTTCTACTGTATGACTCAATGATTTGATAGCATCTCTAAACCTGGATGGGTCAGGGGGAGAAGTGTGTGTGAAGGTTAAAAGTTGGCATGAATCCAGGTTAAAGTCTTCAGCAGATACCCTTAAACGAGCAGGGTGACTGCAGGTGCACTGCTCTAATAGCACTGCCTTGTCCCTGTGCAAAGTTCAGTTTTACCCTTTTCTAGAAAACATTTTGAATTGTTTAGTAGTTTAGAATTTAATCACCCCTTGTTGGTTATGAAAAGTCTCAGATGTAATCTATTACCAGGCTTTCCTTTTGAGATGTTTCCATACAAACTTCATGATGATGTGTGAGCCGGATGGATAGAATTGCAAACTTAAGTAATTTCTACACTAATTATGTTAAAGGTACTTTGCCAACAGGTGTGCTAACCAAGCAATTGCAATAATGTATGGGTTTGCATCAGTTTGTGAATCTAAATGATAGCTTTATTATATTATAACACTGGTAGAAATCTATTATAGATCCAGCTCTTCTAAATATCAATAATGTAAATTTATGTCCCTTCTCTTTCTGTCTGGAGAAGGTTCCTTAGCTGTTCTGGTGACTGCATCTGGCTACACATTTAAATAGCAACCATTTTTCTCAAGTATGAGAACTCTGGAATCTGTCAATTTTAACTTATTATAGTAGATATGCATATTTAAAACTCTGGAATTGAGATTGCAGCAGCCAAAGTCAGTGCATGTGTTTTTTTTCAGTGTAGCTTTCTCAAATTATTTCTATTCTGGTCTAACGTGAGTGAAATAATTTAAAACTGAAATATCTAGGTTTCATTTTAGTGTATTTAATATGGTTTATTAAGGTTTTGCATTTGAGTTTCAGATCCCATCAGAACATAAACACTTCTGGCCTTCTGGTTCAGGGAGTCTTTTGTTGCAGAATGCTTCCTTGCTTTTTGTTAAGCAATTTTTCTTTCTCAATCAATAGAAATTTGTTCTGGTGGTGTGGGGGAGGAAAAGATCAATTTAAGCTTTACAATATGTTGTTGTTGTTGTTTTTAGTTCAAAGCAAAGTGAATTTAGACAATCTGGTACCCAGACCCCTGGTGAACGAGCTGTTCCTTGCAGTGACCACTTTTGGTGACTTGGCTGTCGATGTATTTTCCAACAGCAAGGTGACACTACCATGAGAAGATTTGTCAGACTTGGCAGTAATTAGCATCACTGGAGGCTTAGCAGAAAGCTCAAGGTCGAACTGTTTCCTTGCACTATTTCTTTTTTCCTCTTCTAGGGATGTGATCCTTGCAGAGGGTGGAGGCATTCCTGGGGTTAAATGGGGAAGGATAGATTTTTGCACGTTTCTAGATAATTAGAGGCCTTTAGTCTCTGAAGTTCTCATTCTACAGCTTTCATGAGCATTGATTTTTCACTGGAAAAAATTTGGGGAAGGGAGAGAGAGAGAAAAAAAGCAGAGGAGGCTGCAGGACACTTAATTTATGAGAACTTAAGCTAACATCTCAAACATATGCAAAGAGAAAATGTGCTTAGTGGACTTGGTATTTTTTAAGTGTTTGTTTTCCTCAGAAGACCAACCTGCCACTGGGTTATTTTAGCAGTGTCCAGTCAGCAGAGTCCCAGCCATGAAACAGCAGTGACCTTGCCAGTGCAGGGATATTTCTTTAGCAGTGTTTGAGCACTGTTCAGATCCTTCCCTCTCTGTGATCATGCTCAGGTTAGTGATTATATATTATTTTTTTCTTTTGAGAGCTTAATGGTGCATTTTAAAAAGGGAAAATGTAAATGACGAAAGTAGATTGCAGAGATATATTTTGGACTCCTCAATTTAAAAATATTACTTTAAATGCAAAGACTGAAATTAAGCATGTTAATCTTTTCTTAGAGTCAAAATTTCCTCACTCTTCACTGCCAGAATAATAGCAGAGCTGTTCCCACCATCACTGTCTGCATGGTAAAGGAAGCAGGTGATACTGCAAGTAATTATGTTGGTCTGGAAAATTATTTTTCAAATGTAATTTAAAAAACTTTAGGATAAAGAACTGAGTAAGACCTATTACTCTGTGATACTAACTACCCTCTTAAAAACCATCTGTTTCTAGAATCATCTTGGTAAAGAGTCTTGGCAGTTTCTGCCTTGCTCATGAGTTCTCATGAGTGGTCTGTTTACTGCATACAAGGTTAATTTTTTTTAAAGTATTGATGAAAAATGATCAGCCACTGATTCTGGTTTTTTCCTTTTTTCTAAGTAGAATACTGTAATAAAACAGACAACATGGTGGTTACTTATTGGTGAGATGACCAAAGGAAAGGTCAAATAATCAATTTGAGCATCTTATGACATATAAGTCTTAAATTTAGCTCTTGGTTTGGAGCATTCTCACTTACTGGCAAACAGAAGCATTTGGAAGCAGATCAGACCACTGCACCCCTGCTCTTTTTGACTGTTAGGAAGCTGTTTCCAATTCTTTTTCCAAAGAAAAGAGAAATCAGATGGGCTCAGTTTTATATGTGGGCTGGTAGTTCTGGGCTCCCACATTCAAACACGATGTTCTCCAAGCATTACTTACACACGCTCAAAATTTAGTGTATAGCAAAACTGCAGCATTTACTGCCAGGGGGTTCCTGGGACCAGTGGCCAGGGAGCTGTGGGTGGGAACAGGATCAGACAGGGAGCAGGATCAGACCCAGAGAGAGGAGCAGCTATCAGAGCCAGCCAGGGTGGATGGGCTGTGGGGACAGGGATGGGCCAGGACAGGAGGGTCTGGTTTGGCAGGGTGGGATCTGCAAGCTGACATCTTAATTCCTGCCATTGATCTGTGAAATGTAACATGATTAACTCTGGCAAACTCAGAGCTATTAGCTGACATGGTGCACCACAAAAGCTTAAGATGAGTTTTAGGAACTGAGGCCAACACCATTTTACCTGTTATGGAAATTATTGACAGTAAATGTGCCCACTGGCTCCCAAATGTGCAGTCTCTTTCCTCTGAAGCCACCTGAGGGATGTCACAGAGAAGGCTTTGGAGGACACCTGCATGACAGAAACACGTCTGTGTCCCTTCAGTAGCTCTGGCAGTGACTGTGCTGAACGTGGACTGGAGGTTTCCTTTTTGCTGCTCAAGTAACAAAGCTCACACTTAGGTTCCAGCTATGCTGAGTTGAAAAGAAGAGGCTTATGTGCTCTTGCTCTCTCAGAAGAGCTGAGTGCTACTTCTGTTCTCTTAAATTTATATTGAAAGTTGAAGAATGTGTTACAGTGCCTTTTCAGGTTTGAATTTTTATTTCAGAAGGGTTATTACAGGCTTTTGATTATATCTGCTAGCTCCTTAAACTGTGTATTTGTCTGAATAGCATCATTTTAGTCTCTATACATCATTGATTTCTAAATACAAAAACACTCAACTAAAGCAACAGGTAGGAAAAAACCTCTTATTTAGTCATTTATAATTCGTACCTTCCTAATTTGAGCTCCAGTGTCTTCTAAGATATGGAATTACTGTAAGTGTTCTGTATTGTCTTACTGAGCTCTGTGATTCATGTCAGAGTCTCAGAGAGCTTGCTTTAAGAAAACCTGGGGTTAGTCTCTTCCTTAATATTGCAGTGCTTGAGTAGACTATCTTGTCCAGCAGTTCTTGCACAGAATAGGCCATTAGACACAGTCTGTGCTTCTTCCTGTGCAACAGGAAAACAAACCAACAGTGTCTGAAAGTTGGCTGGACTACAAGGCAGACAGTGGCTGGAAGAATTTGATGTGAAATGAAAATCTGTGCTCTGAAGAGCAGTGGCACCTCAGTGTGCTTGATGGAATCTGCTTTATGTCTCTCAGGGGATGTAACAAAGAGAGCAGTCCTTAAGTTACATTATTGTGTAAAGTGTAAAGTAAGAATAGTGAAAATAAATTGAATATATTAAAAAATTATCTAGTCTAATAGTTCTAATATAGTAACATTGATAGTTGCTTTAAAAATACACAAAACTCTCTTTTCTAACTAAATGTACTTTGTCATTAGTTTGAGTTGCAAAGAGAATAATGTTGTTATACTGCTATTGAAATCCTTCTCATCACTGGAGAGATCTTCATCTTCATGCAGTGTTCTCGAAATTATTCTAAATATAATACTGCATTGTCTCTTTATTTATTTACTCCTTTATCTCATCTCAGTCCACTGGAATTTGTGGCCCCAAGCTGTGTAATGGTGAAGTTTGGCTATTGATTTATTGCTCAATGTCTCCTTGCTGGCATGCTGAACTCATGGGCATGATTCCCTTTTGAATCCCACTGGGAGCAGAGTTCAAGAACTGCACTGTTTGCCTAGAACATCCTAATTACAGAGTGCTCATCTATCACAGGTTTGGCTGTGTGCAGTCCCTCCCACTGGTAGCTCTAACAGGGTCTGTCCTGCTGGCTGTGAATGGATTTGGTCTTGTGCTTGTTCAGAGGTCTTTCAGTTAATTTCCCTGTCCTCACTGGAAACCATATCAGTTTATAAAAACCCAAGTTCTCCCTCAGCTGTAACCTGTTTTGAAATACAGAGTATGCTAAACAGGTACACTTCTTTCACATCATTGTTTTTATATCCAGTTTTGGTGCCTGTTGGAGGCAGGATCTCAGATGATGTGGATCTTTATAAGAATGTCTGTACTGAGCCAGAGCCCCTTTTTTTGTTCTTATATTCTGGATGGAGGTATATGATAGGCAAAATCTCAACTGTGAATATGTTAACAAAGTTTTCTATAAAATCATCTCACAATGAAGCAGATATTCTGTCCTATGATATTTGAATTCATTAAAGATGAATAGTACAGCTTTTGTCAAACATTAGAGAATGTTCAAGTAATATAAAAGCAGGGGACCTTTTGGCCTCAAAGTCATTGGAGAGGTAATTACTGCAATTGTACTACACTGTTTCTTTTCATCACAGCTTGATGCAGCTGCTATATATTTTGCTTAATATTTGTATAAAACCTGTAATCTTAAATAACACATGCTGTTCTTTGGTGCATTAAGGTCTACAGCCTGTTTAAAAGGAAAAATTGGATGTACTTCATGGTTGGAGAGATGCACTGTGAGCAGCAACAGCAGACAGAGAGATGGATCAAAACTACTAATCATTACCATTAGGGAAGTGTTGATGAGCTCTCTGTGCTTTGTAAAAACCCAATGGGTCAGCTTTAAAAGTTCTAACACTTTGGCTAATAATTTAGATCTGTCATCCAAGTCTAACTCTTCCTTTTCCCTGAGTCTTTCTGCCTGGATGCTGACAGCACTGTTTTCAAATGGAGGAGAGAGAGCCAGAAGGAGAAGCAGATACCTACTTCAGTAGCTTTTCATAGCACACAGAGTAGCTTTGGGGCAGGAGAGAAAGAACACCATTTGGTAGCTGTTGGCCCAAGTGTGAAAGCTTGAGGTGTGAAAGGTTCCCTGCTTCCTTTCCCTTAAGAGATTCACTCTGCCAGTGGGCAGTGAAGAGCCAGCTGTGTCCTGGCAGCTGTCCTGGGAGTCATTCATCTGCCTGAAGAGCTCAGCTTTCTATACTCAAGCTTGAGCACACAGTCACAGAGCTTAGTGCTGCCTTCGTTTTCCATGCCAGCCTTCTCAGGAGATCAGTCCTGGTATGTCAGTCCTTCAGGGGCAAAGCTGATCACAGGGTTTGGGTCTTGATTTCGTATAATTTCCTGATCTTCAAGTGCATCAAGAGTTGTTTGAAGAAAAATGAATTCCTAGAAATGTCTGCATTCAGTTTTGCTCATCTTTCCACAAGAGAATTGTAAGAACAGATTCCCCAAAGTGTATAAACAGGTGGTCTAAAAGATAATCTTTTGGCACTGTTTTCTCTTATATTTGCAATCCAGTAGGGAGGGCTGATCTTTCGGCCTTAAGTTCCCCTTCTGCCCTCTCAATGAATGATGGAGAAGAAAGAATAAGGCACAGATCTAAGCTGATTTGCCAGGAGATTTTTGGATTTTGTTGCTTGTTTTTCCCCTTCTACAGAGAAAAAAGCCAACTGTCTGAACTGGGAGATTAGGTGGAAACATTTATGTATAAGTAGTGGAATTTCACGGAGTGTGAACATATTCTTAAAAGGACAGTGAGTATAGCTGCCCCAGAAAAGTGATAGCCACTCCTGGGTTTAATGCTGCTTAGGAAGCTGGAATTTAAGGAAGAACACTTTGTTCCACTTATGGAAATCCAAACCAGTATCAGTGTGTTTCCACAAAGTACAGGTACCACTGTGAGTTTCTGTACCCTTATGTCTGCAGCTGCAGATTACAGTGTTTTAGTCTCAGATCACAATGTTTTATTCCTGCTTCTTTCTTCCCACGATTAAAGGGAAAAAATCTAATACAGAGAAAGAAATGCCCTCTTGCTGACAGCACTAGCCTACTGTCCTGCCTGCTTCAACTCCCAGAGACAAAATCTTGCCTATGTTTTGTGAGGCTATGGAATTTATCATTCCTAGTAATGCTCTGATGTACATGACTGTCTGAAAAGGATTTGTCTCTTGTTTTTAACTTTCAGATGTTTGTCCTTTTTCTTGTTAACCCTTTCCAGACTGCAAATCAAAAGTGTAACTTCAGCTTCCATGTCTGCATGTTAAAAAAAGCTTCAAAACCAAATTTTTGTTACTTAATACCAAGGTAGATAAAAGCCTGAAAGGTCATGTAACACTTTGCCCTTGTTTTCACCAGTGATCTAACACTATTGCTCAGTGTGTGATTTCTGCTCATTTTAAATTAAATAAACCAAACCACTTTAATAGGAGTGAGATACAGCTGTGTCAGCATGTTTTGCACAGTCCTTTGCATCCCCTCTTCCAGAAGTTTATCTGTGAAAGTGATACATGGGCACTGAAATTAGATGCCTTGGAAAATCCCAGCTCTCAGTGCCAAAGCAGAAAATTGTGCTGAAAGCTTGAGACTAACCAGAATCCATCACAGGTTTTTTGTGAGCTTTTTCATTTCTTTTTTTTCTTTTCTGTCAGAATCCACAGAAAGGACTAAGTGTTGAGTGGCAAGTCTGAGGCAGTCCCCAAAGCAAAACAAGAGGGAGTATCACTTTGCAGGAGGTTTCTGGAATAACTCCAGAGCTTAGAACAAGCTCTATGGCTCCTAACCCACCCTTCCTGGACTCGGTCCTTGCAATTAGCAAGGAACTTTCAGTCTGGGAAATGACAGCCAGCTATAGCTTCAGACAAAAGGAGAAAAATAGGCATTGTCCAGTGGGGGAAACTACTGGAGCTGTACAAGAATCTTGCTGCAAAGTTTTCTGTGGAGTAGAAACCATGAAACATGGATGTTGGATACTTATGATGTAGGATCTTGAGGCTTTGGGTAAAGCCATGAGAAGCAATTTATAGATTCCCTCTATAAATACCTCCAAAGCAGGTGCTGTTGTTAGATCCCCACTCACTGTTCACATCTCTTGCAGTACAGAGGTGATTTTATTAATTTAGGGAATTGGCTTTTCTTTGCTAAATACAAATATAAATGTAAATGTAAATATGTTCCATTTTACTTAAAATATTTCTAAATATTCAAAAGTCTCTTGAGTTAAAGAAATATTAAAGTCAGTGTTTAGAAAAATTGAAGATGGAAATATGTTCTGCTGATCATTCCCTCCAGAGATAGAAAAAACCTATATGCTCTTTTATGCAGTATCATGATTTGTGATTAAAAACAGACCTGGTGTAGTAAGTGCTATACTAGGGAGCCTGGATGGACTACACAGCCTCATTTAGTAGAAACTAGTTTTGGAAGGATGTTAGCTGATCTTGCAAAAATAGTCATTAAAGACATGTCTGTGTTAGAAAAAAAAACACCCAGAACCATAGCTGCTAGGGAAATCATTTGGGAAACATGATTTCATTTGCAGGTGTGCTTCAGTAACTTGGTGTTCATGTTAATCCTCTTCAGTAATTTCTTCATATTGCATCATGTCACCCTACTGGCAGAAGTCAAGATCCTAAGTTTCATTAATTTATCAGGGATTCACCTGTTTAGCTGGTGAATGATCCTTAACCATGTACATCAGGAATAGTGAAGTGAAATAGTTTGGGGACTGCATAGCTAATAGAGGAGGTGTAATATCCCCTGAATTTCAAAGGACCATTGTCATCTCTCATGAATAACTGCTTTGTTCCTGCTAGGACAGCCAGTGTGCATGGCAGACCTTGTGCAAAGAAATTGGAAGGTATATAATAGTACCTTGCCACTGAAAAAAAATCAGCATCTTTTGTGGACTAGGTAGCAGTACCAAGGAGAAAACTCACCCCAAGGTTACAGGGTCAGTAGCATGGAGAAAAATTTGTCCCTGGAATATCTTTGTCCATTGTGTGTATATATATTTTTTTTTCTCTTCTTTTTCTCTTTTTTTTTTTTTTTTTCTTACTTGATACCAGTTATGAAACATCTTGTAGTCTCTTCAAGCATCAGAACTTGTCTGAGTGGGTGATTAATGATGTCTTGGAGATTGGAAAGGTTGCTGCTGTATATCTTCACAGAGCTCTTCAGAGCCAGATAAAATACATGAAGGAAGCAACAGAAGCAATATTTGTGTCTTTTTGTCAAGAAGGCTTGACAATGCTGATTAGCATAAGAGGAGGATTTTAAACTTCTTTCTTCATTAGGATGTTTCAAGTTATAAATTCAGCTCTCAGGTCACAGCAACTCAGATAGATACCAGCATGAAAGGGCAGTCACTTTCCTGAACTTCATAGCAAAGCTAGAAAACCTGGCTAATTCTTCTGTTGAAGTCAAAGCATGACTGAATTTATTGTCTCTAGTATCTTAGTACTTGCATGTTTTGGTTCTGTTGCTGCCTTTGGTGCATTTTTCTCACATTAATTAAAATGATCATTTTAAGTAAGTCTATGTTTAGCCTATTAAGGGAAGAGAATCTGCCTAAAAGGTTAATATATCCCAGTGGAAACCATTCTGGCAGTGTTAGCTATGTGGATATACAGATGAAGCATACATTCTCTTTGGTCCTAAACTAAAGCATTGATTATTTTGGTCATTTGTTGAGTTGGATGCCTTCTTGGATGAGACCCAGTATTATACTTGTACTTTGGAAAAGTGCTCCTAATAGCCATAGCCAAAATTTTCCTTAGTAAATGTGATACTTATTTTTCCTTTCAAGCATAAACAGTAAGAACATTAGTACTGTTACTGTTACAACAAAGGTGAGGAAATTGTATGTCCTCTAATGAGGTCTGCTTGTTAAAATGTTGTGATGTACTGAAAACATTAATATGGGCTTTTGCCGAATAATTTATGATGGTCACTTGGTGGCAGATTTGAGCAGATGTCTTTCAGTGGTTCGAATTAAATAAAAATATGTCGTTCTTAATTCTGAGCTGTCCATATTTAAGGAGTAATTACATTTCATACACTGGAGTTGATAATGCAGCAAAAATCCTCTTTTGATAATTCTCATAGAATCATTGCAATAAAGAATAGGCAAATTTCCCTATCCTTCTCCCTCTTCTTTTCCCTTTTCTTTTCCTTCTCTGATCCAGCAAGATGTATTTGCTTGGTCATCCCAGAGAATACTTTCCAGGTTTAAAAATATTATTTTCTATCAGAAGTTTTCATTATATTGAATTGGAGACCTGGCGTGCTGGTGATCTGTGGTAAGAGACATGAAGGAAAAACACCAGGTAGGCATAAATCCTCTGTAATTGAGGAAAACAGAGTGAAATAATGGTTGTAAAAGTTATACCAGCAGATTAATTTCCAGGGGTACTTGTTATTATCAGAAGAATCTGACAGTTATTGTTATGATGGAAAGCTGCCATCCATTTTAATGGATCTGCACACATTATCAGAGGGCATAGGAAGAAAAAGCAAGTAGTTTACAGTTGGGGTAGGGTAGATGTTTTAGTCTGTTTTGTGAAGCTTTGACTGCTGACAAAGACTTCCAAGCAGAAAGAATGTAGTACTGTGGATTTGCCAACACTATTTTCACAAGAAAAAGTAAATGTTGTTTCCTTAGAGAAAAAAAACCTTCAGAGGTTTTCTGATAATTTGGCCCTTTTTTGGTGCTAAAATGTTAATGAGCATTAGTGGCTCATTTCCGTTCGTCTCCTCAGAGGAAGTGAGACTTTGGCAGTCATAGGATCTCTGAATGCAGGTAGTGGGATGCAGGTGATAGTTTCAAAATCAATTGTCCAATTTAAGCCAGTTTTGACAGAAAAATAAAATCCCAGTGATTATGGTACTGAAGGCTTTGGAAAAGGGAGAGTCAGACGTAGTCCAGTTTGAACACAGGAATATTAGAATTAAAGAATTCACATGGGGAAAGAGCTGATAGGAAGGGCCCATGCTGGATTGGTGCATTTACCAATACTTTTCTCATTCTGTTTCTTGTAAAGAAAAGGTTGTCAAATGAAGATCAGAACAACCTAATCAGCTTCTGTTTTGTTCCTGGATGTGATCTAGTTCTAGGAGGATTCACATTGGCACAGGGAGCCAGTAAAAGAGCTGCATGCTGCATCATGTTCTGCTTAGTTTCTTTCAGAACATAACTTTATTTCTAATGTTGCTTCTGATGTTTCTAAATATCACTTCTATAGTTTGTAGATTTTCTGAGGAAAAAAGTAGAGGCTCATTTTTCAAAATGCTTATTTGACTTAAGACTCATGCGATAAAGTCAAGCCAAGAAACACGTTTTACCTTTATATTGTCCCTAAAATTTTTAAAAAGGTGTGTCCTTTTTAAAGTGTCTTGAGAGTCTTGTTCCAGCCTGAGAGTAGGTTGACTCCATAGTATGCACTGCCTCATCTTCCATGCCTCTCAGTTTCTGCAGCAGAGAAGACAGGCAAATTCCAGGAAAATCTCACCTAAGGAACACTCAAGGATTTCACAGCTTTGATAATGTCAACAAGTGCTGTCCCTTGAGCTCACCTTCATCAGAAAAAGAAAGATGATCTCTTTATCAGTATTTGTCTCAATTCAAATGTCTTTTATAGAGGTTTACAGATGTATGAAGCCATTTCTTCTTTTCTTTTTCTTCTTCCAACTACTCCCATATTCATGTCTGTACCTCCCTTAATTGCATTGGATGCAGAAATCTCTCTTAATAGAATGAGCACCACATTTTTCAGTGTCACCACAGTCCCATCCATCAAGAACTTTATCTGTCATCTAATTGTATTAACCTTGAGTGATTTCACTAGGTCAGCAGAACACAGAAAGAAAAAAGGCTTTACCAGTTCTATCTCTATACTTTAAATGTAGAAACTGCTCTTATATATAGGCAAATAAGCACAGAGCATGTCATATGGGAAATCAGTCATTAGACTGTTACCCCATTAGAGTGGGCAACAAAAAATAAATTCAATCATATCCTTCTGAGACTCCTTTTGACCTCTTCCTAGAACATACTTTCAGAAGCCATCTCAATATTTGTGCTAATCATATTGAAGATACTAAACAAGGAAACTTATATGTTTCCTTGATAAAATTCAAGGCTAGTTAAGTCCTTGCAGAAAACAGCAGAGTCCCCACTAGCTTCTTTTTCATTATGAGCTTCAGCATCACCTAAGAAATTTAGAAGAAAAATTCATGAAAGTTTCTGAACATAAGATGATTCAGTGACTTTTCCTTGCATAAAAGACAGAAATATGTTATTTGGGCACAGATTTGGAGGAAAAAAATTATTAAGAATATTTTTACAGGGAGGGATTGGTGGCATATTTCTTATGATCTCAGAAAGATGTTGCTTTATGATATAGGTCATCTCAGTCTTCTTTTGACACAAAATAATCATTGAAAATAATTCTATTCCTTTGTGAAAACATGTCCTAGATTTTGCTGAACACTTTGTATTTTTTGAAGAGCCTGTTTTAAAAACCCAGACAAACCATTAGCAGGACTTAAAGAGCTTTAGAATCTCTATTTAAAGACTTTAGCTCTTAATTTGGCCCAGCTTTGATGTAATTATGTCTGGAGAGATGTTACATACTAAGTCCCTAGCTTCATTGAACATGAGCAACAGTTTCCACTGTTCCAATTACATTAAACAGGTCTAATTCAGTGGCAGTTTTTAAATCCATCAGGAGGGGTGCAAGATGTGGTTATCACGCAATACTGTAGCATACAGAAAGAAGCAAATGAAAAATTCCCTTCACGTACACATAGGTCACTGCTCAGGACTATGAAATCCTGGGGTGATAGCAGGAAAATATTTTGCTGTCTGCCATGCTTGTTAAATAATAATAATTTCTGCTGCTTGTTAAATACAGTGGACAAGGATAATGGTAAAAATCCAGGTCTGTTGTAAGCGCTTTTAAATAATCTGTAACAGTAGTTGTCTGTGCTTATTCTAGACATCATAAATGCTTATCATAAGGCATTTTGCAACATAACCCCTTTGTGTCTTCTACTTTAGTCTTTGCTGGAGAAGGTGAGCTTTGCACAAAATGTCTTTCATTTCTTATTTGCAGCTAGTTTTAAGAAAGTAGAAACTGGTATTTGCCTTTTGAATAAAGGCACTGAAATGAATAAATAATTGAATTAAAAATGGAGAATTATCTAGGCATAAAATTTGTTTAGAAATTTGTCTTCACAGTGCCACTGTGTATGTATTTCTTTTCTGCACGACAGCTGATTAATCTGTTTCAACAGCATCTTAATTTTACTAGCTAAAATATGGGGCTGAGCATCTATTAGCAAGTACTTCTTGTGAGGCACTTGCCTGGGGCTAGTTTGTTATTTAAATGAAGAACCTTCTAAAGCATATCAGCTAAATAAATGTACCTGGGTGTGTTTGAAATATTATGCATGTCTCTGTTTCTAATCAGAGAACTGCATAAAAATGAGACTGAAAATCAGTGTGTGAAAACCATTTTTAAGATAGGGCTCTTCTTCTCTTCTTCTTTTGAAGATAAAATAATTATATTAGCTCCTTCCTCCTTGTACTTTTATTATATATTTTCTTCTTCTAGGATGCTCTTATTTTAGCTCTCCCCATATGCATTAAAAAATTGACTATTTGTAATGTACTGTGATGTTAAAAGTGACAAAATTTGTGCTATTCTTGCTGATCAGAGATTGATCAGATATTGTTGAGGAATCTTAGCATTTGAAAGACTCTCCTGTCCATATCTATATCCCAAACAAGGAAATTAAGTGTAAAGGCTGATGTAGCACTCAAGGGGGCAAATATAACAGCAGTGAAGGGTGCAGCAGCCAGTGGACAGCACTGTGTCACACTCAGTGCTCTCACAACAACCAAGGGACAGCACTGTGTCACACTCACTGCACCCCCAGCAGCCAGGGGACAGCACTGTGTCACATTCACTGCACCCCCAACAGCCAGGGGACAGCACTGTGTCACACCCATTGCACTCACAGCAGCCAAGGGACAGCACTGTGTCACACTCACTGCACTCACAGCAGCCAAGGGACAGCACTGTGTCACACTCAGTGCACCTTCAGCTGCCTCCTGTACCCAGCTGGGGCCATCCTGGCTTTTCTCACGAGCAATCTGTGCAGATACAACACCTGATTAAATAAGAAGAGTTCCTCCATTTGCCCAGGAGAGGTTAAATTANGGGACAGCACTGTGTCACACTCACTGCACCCCCAGCTGCCTCTTGTGCCCAGCCGGGGCCATCCAGGCTTTTCTCATGAGCAATCTGTGCAGATACGTCTATGCCTGATTAAATAAGATGAGTTCCTCCATTTGCCCAGGAGAGGTTAAATTATTTTGTATACAGGTCATGTTCTAGTCTGCTGCTGTTGAAGGATTTTTTAATATTTTTTAGGTGCTCAAATGAAGCCAGACATGCGTTGATCCCATTCTGGGAAAAAAACAAAAAACAAAACAAAACAAAAAAAAACCAAACAAACAAACAACAAAAAAAACAACAAACAAACAAAAAAAGAGAAACCCAAACAAAACTCAGAAAAGGGACAATGTTTTTAAGGGACAATGTTTTTTGCTTCTCTACTGTATTAAATTCTAAGGTAGCTGTGATGACTGAGAGAAGAAAAGATCTGGTGGGTTAAGGAATAATGTTGAACATCTGAGTAGAGAGAAACTGTGTGTTGCCTCTGAATTCTGTTTTTATGAGGGATTAATCACCAAAATATTTAGAGAAAGAAACAGTTCTTTGAAGAAACGTGAGTAGTATTTGGATCTTGGTAAAAATAAAAAATGTGTGTGGTGGAAAGATGGAATGGGTGAGGGGTAATACCTTCTGATCATAATTTACCTACTAGAATTAAAAAGATAAGAATTTCTTAAAGAAGTCCTTGGAAGCTGACCCCTAAGCCTATTTTTGACATTTCTGTTTTATCTTTATTTTCTAACATATAAGAGTTAAGGAGCCATCTTATTTCCTACTGAAATATTTTATTTCCTTTCAATTTGCTTTCTGTCTTAAAATGACTATTCCTCATCCTGACCTGGTGGCATTTAAATAAATGGAACAAAATGTGTATATTATCTGAACAGAAGCCACAAAAAAGGATAGCCATAAGAAGAAGCACATTTGTGTTAAATTGTTTGAGCTTTGTGATTGTGATTTTCTTTTGCACTGCATATACAAATGCAAATATTGCGTTGAATGAAAAATGCTAAAGGGAGCCACAAAGACTGGAGAATAACTGAAAAAGAAGAAAGGGCACATGAGGTAAAAACAAAAAAAACAAACAAACCAAAAAAAAAAAGTGGATTCTGGGAGGGCATATGTGACACCAATGATGCAAAAATACATAATGGAGCAGTATGTGCAGGAGATTACAAGAAAAGTGAGAGTAATAGAGATTAAAGGGAACAGAAGAAAAACTGGAATAAAAGAGCAATAGAGAGATGAAGAAAAAAAAAATTAAGATTTAAAATAAGATGAAATTGAGTTTTAAGTGGCTAAATGGGGAATTAAAGCAATCGGAAATATAATTCAGAGTTGGGGTAAACTACTGTCTTTAGCAGTTGATTCTTTAAAAACTTTGAATGTTGCATGTACATTTTCTCAAATACTGTGTTAATCTGGTGGCACGAATATTATTTAATCTTGTAAAAACTGCTACTTTCAGGGAACACTTACCACAAAAGTAATTTACTGGACAACCCCAGCAATTTTGAGTTCTAGTAAATAAAAAGCTACAAGCAATTAATGGAACTGCTCTGTTAAGTACTTGCTAGTAAAGATCCCTCTTAAAATACTGTTTCTAGGATTATGCCCCCTGTAGTTTTTTAAATATCCCAGAAGAGTTAGAGTTCCCACAGCTCCCCTCAAGCAATTATTTCACAGTTTAAGAAAGTTGTGAAGATAACTTCTGAGCTCAGCTTCGGTCTTTGTGTTTTACTGAGTTAATTGCACAGACATGGGCTGATGAGAAACAACTCATTCAGTTTCCCCGTCCCTTCACAAGCTGTTGTTTAGCTGAATTGAAGATGTATTTGAAACTACTTTCTTAGCTCTCTCTTTCATTTCCCAGGTCATCCAGTAGCTCTCCTGTGGTTCTTGTCTGGACTCTCTGCAGTTTTTCCTTCCTTCCCCTTCACTCTGCAAAATTGAGTCTAGATTTTATGTGGGTGCCATGGGGTGTTACAATTACGGTTATATCTTTATCTGCATTGTCTCTAACATTTAATATGAAGGTCAGAGTTAAGTACAAGTAATCAAAGTTTGATCAGATCTGGGTTTTTTGGGGGGGGTGTCGCCCTGATTTTTTAAGATGTTTATGCCTTCTGATGTTTTCATTCCTGCTTTCAACTTTATCACACACTTTTCTGTAAACAACTCATTGTTTTTCATTCTTTCATGTAGGTGGAGAAAGTTGATGGACTGTTAGTTTGTCCAGTGTCGTTGGAGAGGTGGCACTGTCACCCTCCAATCCACTGTCACCTTTGGAAAGTTATATATATGGAGTCAGAAATTAAACTTTGTTCTTTTTCACCTTTTAAGTTGCAGTGTGCATGCATCTTTATTTCTCGTGTCCTGTAGCGACAGGGGGGTTTGTTAGTGAGGTGTTGGATAGTTGTTTTTTTTTTTTTCTTTTTCTCAATCTCTGGCACAATGGAAGCGTTTCCCCCACCTCCACCCTGAAGAAAACCCAAAGTTCTTTATGGCAACACTGCTGAAATTGAGGACATGGCCCCAGATTTGTTGCCATAGGTCTCCAGTGCTTGCAGCCAAGGAAAAGCTGGAGGGCTCTCACAGCAAGCCCTGTGCTGCTCCAGTGCTTCCTCCAGCATGGATATGAGCAAAGGTTACAACCTGCCAATGGATTCCTTAGGCATCCACGTGTGCAATATGCTTGGAAGTGGTGTCAGCAAGCCCCGAGGCTGGATGTGCCCCAGGCCTGGCAGACTGGAGGGACAGGGGATGTGTGGGTCCCAGAGCCTGGACCCCAGGGATCTGGCAGCTCCTCAGACCTCTGCTTCCAGGCTGGAGCATATGGTCAGGGAGGGCCTAAGGAGGCAGGAGTGAGGCAGAAGGCAAGCTTGATCTGTCAGTCAAGAGCTTGAGTGTGTAAATGAGTACTTTAACTTTTGGTTTGTATAGACTGCAACCAATACAGTTTAAGGTCTGAGATCCCCTCCATGCCCTGAGCTGGATGTAGTTTGCTATGCTGAACTGTTACCATTTAATTACAGGCATGTTCAGCATGTGTATCTAAGTAAGATGCTGCTTTCATGAAAAAGTAGTTGGCAGGTGGTTGAAGATAACACAAATAAACAGGGATTGTTGGATGGCAAACCCCAATTGTGGACAGATATTAAATATTCCAATAAGACAATAGTGCAGATTACTTACTACTGTAAGCCTGAGTTACTGCAGATCTACAATTAATTTGTTCACCAGGATTTTTGAATTTTGTCAAGTTCTGCTCTGGATAGAGCATGGTTTACCATGGGAATTTTGAATTTGGTTTGTGTGACCATGCAAGTTTCTGATTCCAATTCCACATCTCCAGTATTTCAGTTGCAGAAACACTTCTTGTTCTTTCAGTGCAAGTTCTCGTCCAATCTTGCTGTGTTCTAAACAAAGACTTAATTACCACATCCATTCAACAAGGACCACAAGTAGGTAATTTTTACCTGAGTAAGCTGATTTTGGTTGTACTAAACCCAGACCTGAGATCTGTCCACACCCTCAGCAGTGCCTGCCACGGGTGTTTAAGAAGGCCTTTAAGACAGGATCGTCTGGTTGTGAGACTTCTCTAGAATACTTTGATGGCTTCCAGCACATCATAATCACAGATTTCATAAAGTTTAGGAGAGGACTTGCTAGTCAATAGTTGTCAATGGATTTTTCTACCATAAAGTTGTCCAGCCGTTTTGTGAACTGAGGTAAACATTGTAAATCCTTTGGGAAGTAATATCATAACATCTTTATAGTGAGATATATAGAGAAATATCTTTTGTTCCAACCTGCTATATGATGCCATTTTTAGATGCCCCCTAATCCTTGTTTAAGAAGGCAGTGAATATTACCTATTCATTCATCATTCCAGATTTCTTAGATTTATTTCCTGTCCCACTCCAATTGTATCTTTTCCAGGTTCAAAAGTCCCATTGTATACAGTTTATGTCCTCTGCTGTAATATTTCCTATTTTGCTTTATTTCAGTTTGGGTTGCTGTGCCTAATGGACTTTGCATTCATTCCATCATTACTTCATAACAGTCGATATGGTCAATGAGTTTCTTTCTCTGAAACACTAACCTTGAGATCTCATTCCTTCATGGTGATAACTATTTCAGACCCAACCACAGCATATAGTTTCTTTCCTTACATATATCACTTGGTTCTAATTTATATTTCATTTTGTCTTTCTTTCCACTCAGTGCCTTGAAGCTCTTCTGCAGCATATGAAGTTGGCCTTTGTCTTTACTCCATGGAATAGTTTATATTTTCCCTCACATTTGCTGCTGCACTGTTCATTCCCTCATCCAGACAGAACTTGCCCTTTTCCTATTTTTTTTCCTTTCTTTTTTGCTGCTCTGGCTTTAAATATGCAAGGGAAAATAAAATTGAGGTCTTTCTCAGTCTTGAAGAGGTATCCTAAAGCTTCATGCAAATTTGACTCAAGCCTGTATGTAAACCTTAACAGCTCTAACAGCTGTTAATAACAGCTTCAACTTCTCCTATCACTGACAGGCTATTCCACCTGCCCGACTAAGATAAACTCTCTGCCTAAAGGAGGCACGGCAAGGACAAGAGCAGGCTCTGCAGGGGTGTTTAGCAGAAGAGGTATTCACATCAGAAAGCACAGGAGAGGCAGATGCAACAAACTTAGAGGCAGAGGTGGAGAGGACTGGGGAAATGACAGCCAGGATAACACAGAGCAGTCAGACCTGGCTTTTCCTCCAGCTTTTGCTGAGCCACAGTGATCTGTTTTTACCATGTGTCTTTGCAAGGTTTTGAGGAACTCAGAGGCCCTGGCTTTTTGCTCAACTCTGGTGGTGATAGTTACCCTCCAAGGAATAGCAAGGATTTCTAACAAGTTACTTCATATGAACTGATAGCTTATAGATCAGTGTCTGTAAATTCATTACCCAGTCCCTGATTCTTTTAGAGGAAATTATTAACGGTGTGGAAAACAGTTTCAGTTTGACCATTTGAAACCACTTCAAAGATATGATAAATGCAGTCACTTAACATTTTATGTCATGAGGTTTGCTCTATCTTTTTTTCCCACTTCCAGACTCTAGGTACATGTCATTAAGCACACCTGTGGCTATACAACTACAAAATATTTTGTCATTCAAGATGCATCCCTCTGGTATTAAACTAGTGCTCATGCCCTACAGGGTTTGTTTTCTCTGTTAACAAAATAGCCACACATGTGCTTTTTAAAGAAATATTACAAGGACCTCTGCTGTTTCCGGCTTGCTCACCAAATGGACATTGAGTACTGTGAGGAATGAGAGCAGTCCAATTCACTGGAGTCAGAAATTTTCATATGCCTGTTTCCCATTCACAAAGAACAACTGACTGTTTCTTGTCCAGATCTTATTTGTGTAATTTACTTTCCTAAAGGACCAGCAGAAATGGCATTTCTACTGAAGGTAAAATAACCATTTAAAGTAATGTTTGGCTTAACAGTGAATTTACTGATTAAGCATTTGACTGTTCACTTTCAGGATCAGTTCAAGAAACACCATAGAAACATCATGGAATGGTTTGGGTTGGAAGGGACCAAAAAAATTATCCAGTACCAAGACCCCTTCCAGGGGGAGTTCAAGTCCTTTAGCTTCCCAAAAGAAACATAAATATGTAATTTGATTTAATTACTGTTATTAATTATGTAGCCTGTGCTTGTCTGTACAGTTTTGAATAACTTAGGCTGTATTTGGCTAAATAAAAAACATTATGTCCAAGTAGGTAAAGACCCCTACTCCTTTTTCCCAAAGGATGCCAAACACTTGAAACTTGGAGTATGCACAGTGTAGTGGTTTGACTTGGCTGACAATTTAAAAAGGATCTGTCATCAAGTACAGCAGCTGTCCTTTACATATAATTGAAAGTATTGTGATCATGGGAAAACAACATAGAACAATTTACTTTTCCATTCAAGGTCTATTCTTTGTGGGTTGGTTTGTGGGCTGGTTTCTTGCTTTCTTTGTTTTGTTTTTTGTTTGTTTGTTTTCCCTAAGATACCCAAAGCAATTCAATCTGAAAAAGAATCCTTAATAAAATCAAGTAAAAGAAAATCACCAGGCTTTAATTTTGGTGGATGCATCACATACTTGTTTGTCACAAAGCCTTAGAGTCCAGCCAGTCACAATCTTTTGTTGCTCAAACTATTCTGATAATCTTTGTCATGCCTAAGAGGTTCAGTTTAAAATTGTTGCTTTCTTCTATAAGAATCTGGACAGTTCAAATTCCCTAAATGCTGGCAGTGACCTTTTTACTGTTACCAATAATCCTATAAATATGAAAAATCAGAATATTATGACAAGATTGATTACACAAGTTAATAATCTGTGAAAACTACAGCAAAGCTTGTATAATAAAGCCTGTTAATTAATCCTATGTGCCTGAACAGATGAAGGAGAATTTGAACTTCTTAACCAGGGCACTTTACCATCCACAGTAGGCTATTTAAGAACATGTGCTTGATGTTATTGTAGATTTCTCAGTATTTATTCATTCTTCAAAATTATTTGTATTTGTCTTATTCAGTAATGCCTTTGAAATTAGTAAATTCACCTGTACTAAATATATCTTCAGTTTTTAAGGATCAAAATCCTGCCCTGTTTGCGCCTGTCTTCTAAAACCAGAAGAGAACAAATACCCAGTTTTCCTAACAAAGGCTCTTAGCTTGTGTCTGGCAGGACTGCTGGCAGCAGCCCAAGGTATTCCTAGAACACACTGTTAAGGCTTTGCACCAGGTGACAGGCAGAAAAGGTACCAAAGCCTACAGGTAGCATTTAGCTCCCAGCAGGCAATTCCCAGCTGTGCTGCTTTGTGTGTCAGCCATAAAATGTGTGTTGTCTTTCTGAAGCCTGACTAAGCAGCTTTGGATGTTACAAAGGCTCTGCTGCATGTTTTAATTTACATAGATTAGTCTTTCTCCTTTTTTATTACATTGACTAATCAGGAGAATATCTTAGCCCAGACATGTTTATAACCTTGTGTGGCTGTGTTTGGCTACATAGATAAAATATCCTCTCATTTGCATGATTATTGCATGAAAGCAATACTCTTAGAGGGCCAAAACACTAATTTAATAGTCCTTCCCTGCCTCTCTTTTTACTTCCAGAACCCAATTGTCCAAATCCTCACCCACTTCCACTTCTTTGCTTTGGTGACACCTTTCCATGGCACAGGCTGAACTACTTGGCTCAATTCTCAGGCTCAAAACCAGTGGGAATATTGGATGTGGATTTGTCAGGGATGGGGTTTGCTGTGGCTGGAAGTTTTGCTGCTCAGCATTTGCCCTTCCCCAAGTTGTGCTGGGCAAACAGGACGATCCAGGTGCGAGGAAGGAGGTGATGCCATGGTGGAAACTGAGAAAGGGAAATATGGAGCAGTAGTTTACTGTAGAGAAAGTCTTGGGAAAGCTGAGGACAATCTTTTGGGCATTTGAAGGGCCACCATTTGAGTGGCTTTTGTGTCTGGCTGCAGCTGCTTCACAGGCCAGGGGCTGGCAGGCAGGAGGAAATAAATACCTCAACACTGAGCTGCTTCTCCATAACATGCTCAAAACACAGACTGCTCTAAGTAGAAAAAGAAACAAGTAGTTTCACATAAAATTCAGTAAAATAATAGTTTCATGTATTTTTATTTCAGGAAATGAAATTGTGTCAAAGTGTTACCAAATCTGCAGAAATACAGCTCTAGTGGTTGACTCGCTGAACTTTATGAATGTGGGATAAATTCACACAGAAACATCTGGCCTTTCAATTTTTCTAACAGATGGATAAGAGAATGGCACAAATTCAGGCATGAATACTCCTTCCAAGTTTTCTTTGAGATCTGTATTAGCAGATTTAAGCTTTGATATTTCATATCAACTGTTCAAACCTCTGTAATGAAAACAGAAGACATTGGCTTAGATTCTGATAATGAGGAGTGAAGCTTAGAAATAATAAATCAATCAAAAGAAAAACAAATTTAAGGATGTCACATCTAAGCCAGTCTATCATCTTAGTTTTGTAAGATTTTCATAAAGCATATTGGATTTACTTTCAGCAATGACTACTAACACAATTCTGAGAGATGAAAATGCCATTTGAAAATGTAGGATTTTTTTAATCTTGTTTGGAAAATGGGAATTTTTATTGTGGAAATAGAAATCATGTGTGAGTTTAACCTGAACTCAACAAATAATTATGGTAAAATACTTGAAAATGCTTTGGAAAACCATTGGAAAAGTGATGAGTTTTAAAATTAAGAAATTCACAAATCTATGGGAATAGATACGAGAATTTTTCAAAACAGGGGTTAAATTTAAATGAATTTAACCTAAATGTTGCTTAGCTTACTTAATTTCTATCTTGACACTCCTCTTCCCAATGAGTGATCTAGTTAGGGCAACTGCCTGAGCAACTGGGAAGAGCAGCAGTGACTCTTTAAGTGTTTTGGGGAGACACATCTGTCACAGCCTCAGCTTGGAACACCTAACCCCGTTACAAACCAGCACTGGCTGCTTGCTCCCAGCCCTGTCGTAAACAATTCACTTAGTTTTCTTACACAGTCATCTAAACATTGTCCCTAGCAAAGAAAACAAAGTAAACTGTCTTCACAGATGGATGACTCTGCCCTGTGATTTATTCTATCGATTCTGCAAAAGCAGCTGTTTAACTTGACCCAGGGCCCGTGAACCACAGCCCAAGTGGCCATCAGAGAGCAAGGGGGAATGGCTGATGATTTCAGACAGGTAGAGTTGTCCTTGTCTTTATCTGTCACAATAAAAGCAGTTAGGATGAGGTGGTTTTGTGCACTCATGTACATTCTTGCTTTCCACGTGGCTTTGACATTTATTTCGTAGCTCTGTCAATCTGTGTGTTACCAGTTCCAGTGCTGACACATTCACACTTTCCAAGCATAGGATCATGGAGCTGCCATTTGTTCCAAATCTACCTGTATTTGAAACAACTACAATGCACAGTAGAAGGGTTAGCTGCAGAACTCTACCACCCCTTGCTGTTTTCCTCTGCTTTTCCTTCTCTCTTGTTTATTAATATGGGGAGCAAAATGCACATTTTACCAGCCTAACCTCTTTCCCTTTGTATACCTATTACCTTTCACACTGGGATCCCAATTCTAAGCTGAGCATCTGTACACTGCCAAAGTACAAATGCTTCCAGACATGTCCTAGATGAGAGGGGAAGTGTGTCATTGTACCATACCAGAACATCCCTTAATAGCACTCTTAATAGTGGTTTCCCAAAAATGTTTCCTAATAGCTATAAAAATCCATTCTTCACCCTTTGCTTCACCTACATTCAGAGCCTTTTTGCTACACCTTGTGTGGTAAAGTGTCTGATATTATTATTAATACTTATTCAAAAGATGGTTACGAGAAGCCAAATATATAATTTTGTATTCATGGCTTTTAACAAATTTCTGATCTATTTGCCGATCTTACTTACTCTGTCTAGTATTGTACAAATCATCTGAGCTTCTCTGGAAAATTAATTTTGTGTTACTTCTTATTCAGAATAGTAAGTTCTATTTTTTTTTGGTATGCATGCAAGTGTAGTTTCTCGTTACCACAATTTTAGGGAAAAAAATGAGAGAGCGGGGGTTATGATTTGTGTCTGGATTTACTATGCCTCTTGTTTTTTAATTTCCTTAGGGTATGGTGAATTGTGGAGAACACAATGGTTGCGACATGGTAGTTCTTATTTTATTTTATTTTATTNATTAAAACTTAGTATTTATATTCAGGGGCTGATGGGTTATTAGGCAAACTGATCAATACATTTTGCAATGGCTTGACCTAATTAATTCCATTCCTACCCTAAATCTGCTTTTATTTTATTTTATTTTATTTTTTATTTTTTTGGTTCATTATATTTAAATTATAGAAATTAAGACAGCTTTTCAAGAGTCGGAAATGCTCCAGTCCAGGCTGGGCAGTCAGTGCTACATTGAAATTCAGACCCATATTACTATGACAGTAATAATTTAAAAGAAAATTTATTGAAACTTAGTCATGTGACTGTCAGTTGCTGGTAAGAATGAAGTTTGATGAACATGTGAACAATTTTGCCATTGACCAATCTGTCTGTGTCATCATAAAATTGAGTATTTACCAAGTAGGTGCACCTAGGCTTGGAAGTCTTTTCCACATTCTGAGTCTTGCAGATTATTCCATTTTGAATCACATTAATATGTTGCATGATCAAGCTCTCAGATTTCTGTTTTACTTATTGTTATAAACTGTATACTATTATGAGTAAATCAGAAAATTTAAGGCAACACCTCTTAGGGCTGTCTTAAGCTGCTTATATTTCAAATCAGTTGATTTGCATAAACCTGGCCTGCTTCCTTCTTACTCAGCAAAAAATAATGTTTATATTCTTAGAAAACTTAGATAGGACTGGGAGGTACTTCACAGTAGTTGAATAGTGAGTGGGTTTTCACAAGCTCCTGGTTTTAAGGTGGAGTAATTTGAAATTTTGTTGTGCATGACCCCTTTAAGCACCAGTGACACACCTGTGCTCCTCTTAGCACATGCAGTTTCATGCATTCTGTGTGATAGCTTTTGTTACATTAATACTGAAAATTGATTTATCTTTGTCAAAAAAAATGATACAATCATCCAAATAAATAACACAACTAATAAATTAGAGTTTGACAATATTTCCTAGTCAGTGATTCAAAAAAGTAATTTTGCTTATGATTCATTCATGTACTTCTGTGATGGCCTGTCAAACCACCTGACTCTAAAAATGACTCATTAAAATATAGAGATGTGTCAAATGCATCTCAGTGAATTGCATTTTTAATGTTTTCATTTTGGTCTCTCAGTTTCTGCAATGTGTGAGAGAGATGTTTGCTACCTTCCATGTGGCTGGAAGCCAATGTCTTGTTTCTTCAGTATTGCCCTGAATACTGTCAGATCTAACTTTTAGCTCCTGCTTTTGGCTGACTTTACACAGAGGAGGAGGACGATGATGATGATGATGATGATGATGATGATGATGACGACGACGACGACTAAAGTGTTGATATTGATATCTGGGTTTAATCCCTTTATTGAGTGGAATTTTGCAAATCTGTGTAGTGCAATTACTCTTTTTTCTATCACCAACTTTAATAATGACTGTGAGTAATTAGAGTCAGGATGTCAGACAAGATTTCCACTTAAAAGGTGTGCCCAGTAATCATGCTGATCTCAGATGATAAAAAAGATTAATTACTGTACTCATCCTGGCTACTGCTGGAGATTTTGCTAGAAGGAGCAGTGAGAAAGAGTGCAAAGCAATTAATTAATTGCACTGTATGCATTTCACTGCTTGTTCTCTTACTGCTTTTAATACTTTGGAGTGCTATTACCTTTTCTGAAGCTTTTATGAACTCTTGTGCCTACTTAAGCACTTTTGAAAAATTACCTAACAAATATAATCTGTGGCATTTAAATCCATTATAGTCTTCTCTCCCTCCAGATTGTGTGAGATTAGTAAAGCACATTGTAAAGAAAATAAAATGGCTATTAGCATTTTCCCTCCACATCAGATGTGATGTTTTATACATGGCAGCAGTTGAGTGCAATTTTAGCTGGAAATATAAATCCATAAGCAAACATTAATATAGAAAGCATTTACAGTGATTCATCTACGTTTTTATGAAGAGTAGAACAGGTGTGAAACATGCCCAGGATTTTGTACATGACTAATGTTATTTGAATAGCATTTCTCACTTTACATTAAACCCAGAACCAACTGCAGCCCATACTGATTTTACACGGTGCCTGTAGACTACATGTATGAGAGATCAGTGCATTTCCTACCCTTTAAGGGCACCTCTGAAGAATGAAGGTGTCAGTTTTAGTAGAAACTGCTCAGAGATGGTGCAGGAAGTGGAGGAAACATGAAGCAGTTCAAGCCCATGCAGAAGGGCCCCTGAATTGCTGCTGCTGCCCCAGGGATGTCAGTGGGGTTTGATGGGGTCAGGGTGATGGGTAACAGAGTGTGCAGAGTTCCTTCCTTGGGTATCAAAACCCTCCCTCCCAGCCAGCAGCAGCAGTGGGAAGGGATGCAGATGTTTTAGTGACCTGACTGAAATTCTCAGCCATTGTGGTCAGTGGTTCTCAGCACGCTCCCCTCATTCTTGGGCTGCTACTCCTGCTTCTTGCATTTCTTTGTATTGGTATGGCACTCTTTTAACTCAGTTTCTTAAATAATGTGCAGTGGAACTGTTTGGTCTTTGTGGAGATATTTCTGTTCATGAAGGCATAGATTGCTATCATTTATTAATTGTTACAGTATGGCAGATAAGCCCTTGCCAATTATGGCCCCACTATACAAGCCAGTGATTCAGCACAAACCAGAATGTTGTTCTGTCCAATAGTTTTACAGCTCTTACTTTTCTGTTTTATAGAAGGGAACTAAAGGCAGAGCATGAAGATATATCTTTTTAATGTCACATAGCAAGACATTGACAGAATCTGGAATGTAAGACCTTATTAATCTTAGTCCACTGCTGTAACCAGAACAGGATTTTCTTGCCTTGCAGCAGCTGATATTATTTACTTAGTGTAGCTAAGCTTTCTCACTTGGTTGGTAAGAAACACTATTAAACTGTGGTATAAGAATACCATAAATCTAAAACAATTAACATTATATTCACATGGGCAAAGACTTTTGTGGTTTTAATATTTAGAGGGTGTAAAGGCTATTTATTTTTTCTTTAAAGCAAAAATGTGTGTGCATGTTGTGTGCAAAAACTCTATTTGCTTGTGTTTTGCTTTCTCCCTCAAGGAATGAACCAATTACTTCTCTCAAACAGAGCATGACATACTGGAGTAAATGTTACGAAAAAAAATTAGTCAAAGTTGAAATAAATAGTTGCGGTAAAAAAAAAAAACAAAACCAAAAGCCCTCTTTGAATTCAAGAAATGTGAAGTGAGACTGTAACATGTCAAGAAGAAAATTACAATAGGGATTTTCTGTATTATAAATGATGCTGCTCTGCAAGCAAGGATTATGTAGATCTTTCTACTTCATTAGGATGCATTCACCTGTGAGATTATGGGATTCCCTGCAGTCCAAATGAGGATATACCCTCCCATAGGTGTCTGAAAAACAGCTCTGTGACAGTGCAAGGGGAGAGGAAGAAATCAAAGCAAAGTAATATTGATTTTTATTACTTGCAATTTATTTGTGGAGGAGGAGGAAGAGGCAGTGAGTGCTGTTTCTCAGACCTGGTATTCACTATGCTCCTTGAATATTTTGCAGAGACCGAAGCAGTGTAAGTGCCTTTGCTCTTAGCAATTCAAACCAGCACTCAGCTCTGGGAGGTGTCAGAGTGTTCTCAGGTCCAGCAACCCCCCCATGGCCCAGCTCACATCACAGGGCTTTGCTAGACCTTGCAAATTGTAACTGTGTTCTGTGAACAGTGTTTATAGAATCATAGAATGGTTTGAGTTGGAAGGGACCTATAAAGGGCCACCTAGTCCAATCCCCCTGCCAGGAACAGGGACATCTTCAACCAGATTGGGTTGCTCAGAGCCCTGTCCAACCTGGCCTTGAATGTTTTCAGGAGTTTAGAGTCTCTGAAGTTCATTATACCCAAACATTACTACCTTTGTCAAGCTTTTGTGTCAAGAAGGTCTGGTACTTAAAGACTAGGACTGCCTGTGTATGGGTGATCCATAAAGGTAAACAAATCTCTGTCAGGATTGTGACTGTAGACAAAAGGTATCAGGAAAATCTTTTTTGGAACATTTATGATGTTCCTGCTGAAATTACATATAGGTTACATATAAGTTACATAATTACATGTAAGTTACATATAAGCTTATTTTCAGAGGAAAGGCTAATAAAATTCATTGTTTTAAAGGAAGAAAGCTTTAAAATTTAAAATCTGTAAAAAAGTACAAAATCCTTACAGTACCTCTTGGATCCTGGTTTTTAAATAAACTGCTTTATTTCAGAAACATTAACAGGTAATGTGTGTGTAGTAAATTTAGTAAATTAGGAAGCAGGAAGCTTTCATTCTGCAGTTGCTTCACTGGGTAATCTTATCGGTCATCAAGTTAAAATATGTGCTAACTTGTACAGCCACATATCTAACTACCTCCTTGTTAAGATGAACAAGGCTTGTTCTGTGATAGCAGGTGGCAAATTAGTTTCTAGCAATCTTGCCTACCGAAAAAGTAATTATTTCTGTGCCTTATTTAAAGGTTTTGTTTTTAACTGTTGCTTTTCCTACTGCCTTGATTATTTTCCAAGCTTAATACTCCTTTTGTTAATTATGATTTTTGATTGCCAGACTGAAGGCAGCCATTTGTTTGGACAAATAGAATGTAGTATTTTTCAGGTAGATATCCATTATAAGGGATTTGTCTCTCCCACTTTTGCTCTTCATAGGATATAAATGAGCATTACAGTTAAATTAAAGCAGAATTATTGTTGTTCATAACAATCTCTGAATATTTTAAAACTTTATTTTTCCTGAAAATTACTTTAAAAATTTTAAAAATCTTGAAGAACCTTCATAGTTGGAGTTCAGGTGTATATCCAAAAACCTTATCTGCAAGAAGCAGACATGCATGGTGAAAATCAAGATGAAGAATAAAGATTATTTTAATTAAAAAAAATCTATTGAATGACATATTTAGAAAGATAGATAAAAAGTACCAAATTTACCAAAGAAGGAAAAGCCAAATTTCTCTGGTTGAAAAACATTATTTTCTAAAGTAAAAGAAATGAAGTCTGAGCTGTCTGAGTTAGTAACTGTTTCTGTACCAGACTAAGCTCTCTTGCAATTAAATTTTCAGATATGTTACTAAAAATTTAGCCTGTGTATGGCCAACATCCAAGGAATGGCACTGTATAAGAGCTTATGAAAGGAGCATGTGTCAAACTGTGAAATTCTGTGATGGGCATTGTGAGTAAGGAAATACTGACAGTTTCCAAAACAGGAAAATGCTTCTTGCTATGAAAAAAAGCTCCATTTTTTTCAGAAAAAAATCCACCAAAACACCAAATATCAATTAAGAATTTTTTGTGACTGTGGGTAAGTCTAGTTGATGGGCTGCTCTTAAAAAGTTATTTCTGTTATGTACTGCTGACCTCTATTGGCTTATTCCCACTATATGCTGATGTTGTGGCACTGCTGTTTTCCTCTCCTGGGAGATGTCAGTTTATGTTTGATTTAATTTAGGAAGTTTTGTAGCAGAATGACAAAAATTTGGCATATATATATGCGTGTGTGTTTCTTGTCATGCACAAGTTTCTTGTCATACACAAGTTACTTTTCAGTCTCAGGTAAGTCAATGGAAAAGTCATTATCTTGGAATAGTGATTTGGTATGTGCCTCTTGTGTCATGAATTTACAAATATGCTTAAATGGTTTTATTGAGGTGCAGCCCAAGACATACTACACTATAAAAATGAAAATAAACGCCATAATTGCAGTTTTTCTTTGCCTCTGTTACTCAAAAACTACTTTTGTTTTAGAAAGGATAATTGACAAATCATCAGACTGTAGCATAGTCTAATTGGTCTTGAAGCCACAACATAAAATTTAAATTGGGGAAGATATTTAACTGTGTCAAATATTCTGTTCATTCCCTCCTAGAAGTTAATGCCATAATATCATTTTCCTTGCATTTGCTCTTATCACTTTTTAAGTCTGTTTCTGGTTGATGAGAAGCTCAGTATGACCTTGCAGTGTGCACTGGCAGCCCAGAAAGCCAAAGAGATCCTGGACTGCATCGAGTGTGGCCAGTATGTCAAGGTTTAGATTAGATACTGGGGGGAAGTTCTTTCCTGTGATGGTGGAAGTCACTGGCACAGGTTGCCCAGAGAAGCTGTGGCTGCCCCATCCCTGGCAGAGTTCAAGGCCAGGTTGGGTGGGGCTTGAAGCAACTTAGACCCATGGACAGTGTCCCTGCCTGTGCCAGGAGGGTGGAACAACATGATCTTTGAGATCCTTTCCAACCCAAACCATTCTGCAATTCTAGGATTCACATACTGTACATCATCTTTCTGATATTTGTACACAGAGGCACAATTTTATTTGCTTTTGTAATAACAATAATGTCTTGGATCAGTTAATAGCCTAAAGCCACCTGCACTGACAGATTCAAGTATTAAGACCTTCTAGCTCATACTGAGCCTCCCTAGCCCAGCCTCACCCCCAAGATAAGACTTTTATAAGGCCATTCTTTTGATCTTTGAGAAGTACAGACAGTAATGGAGGTTTAATTTCCAAGTTTGCTTTTATCAGAGAGAGGGCTTGTGGTTAGCTCTGTGACAATGTACATAGCCCTGTGGAGTGCATGCAGTAGGTAAAGTGATGCTCAGTGTGTTCTTTTTAGAAGAAACCTTGGTTTGGAATTATTTTTAAAAGGAATATTTGCTTTAAAAAATAATTGTAAAAATTAATCTTTAATCATCTCTAGGATTTTGCTGCTTAGAGTACTGTACTGGAATTTCAGATCTTAATGACTTCCCTGTGTGGCGAGGACAATTCAAGGAATTAAATTTCTAAGAAAAAGGTTTTTACAGCATGGCAGAGTGTGCATGGGCTGTAAATGTAGCCTGGAAGAGCAGGATGATTCTCCTTGTAAACATTCTGTAATCACTCCAACCAGTGGGAGCAGATGTAGGGAACAGGCTTCAATTGCTACATAAGGCTCAAAATTTCAGAGAATTAGGCCCAAAATAGTTTGGGATTTTCTTATTTAATTCTCTCCAGGGAAACATAGGAAACAGAACTGAGAGGATGAATAATAAGGCTTAGGAAATTCCATGTCCCTTTGGGTAAATTATACAACACATGCCCAAATAGGAGAATCATTCTGTGATTCTGTGAATTTTTTTTATTCTGTCTTAGAGCTGCCAGAGAAAGACTGAGAAGTTTCTAAACCCTTGGGATTCCTTCAGAGCTAAAACTATCCCATTGTCATGTAGTCCTGAAACACGCAGGACATTCTTTTGGAAAAGGAAACTGCTGTTCTGGCTGTTCCCTACTGAAATTTTTATTGGGAAGAAGCATTTCAAAGGTCAGTTGCACTTCCAGAGAAATGTTTCATATTTCTTGGCTTTCCTAGCAATCAAACCTTTGCCAGGGCCTACTAAATCAAATGTATCTCATTCGTAGCAAGCTGAATTTAACTGTATAAAAATTCTTTATAGACCATGATTATTAGTGCTCTTGCTGTATCCTGAAGATTTTTCCAGCTAAGTAATCTAAGCTAGTGAAACTCTAATGATGGGGCTACTCACAGTGAAACCTTAGGTTTAGGCTTTGGGCATGTAGCCAGGATAATGAGTAGCAGAGATCAGAAAGATTTGCTGTGGGTGAGGTGCTGAGGCACAAGGTCTGGCACACAAAAGATGCATGCAGCAAATGGAGTCAGGCAGGAGGAGTAGGGACAGGTCTGAACGAGGCAGAGAACAATGCTGAAAGAGACCCAGGGCTTAGGTGCAGACTGATGTGAGGGTCAGAAGCAGATGTTGAGCAGCACTGACTCCGTGCTGGGCTGGCTGCCTCTGCTTTGGAAAGCCTGTTCTCCCAAGGATGGGTGGTACCTGCCTGCCCATCCCCAGCAGTCCCTGCAGGCACTGTGCAGTGTCTGCCTGCCTGGAGCCCTCTGCTAACAGGTTTGGGGCAGCAATGACCCAGAGCAGGGGAGATGGGAGTGTAAGAGCCTCTGTGAGCACAGCCCAGTGTGCCTGCACTACAGTGAGAGAAGAGCCACCAAAGCAGGAAAGCTGGCATTCTTTCTTCATGGGCTGCATCCTTGACTAACTTCTATCTGATGACTGAAATATCCAGGTATTTCAAGAGTTCTTTTAAATTTTGCATTAATAGCTAATTATCTCTATTCACCAGATCACTATGGGTGCAGCTAACCATATTTTATCATCATGGTAAGGACTTTCAAAGTGTCTTGTTTAATCTTGCCTCATGAGGTATTCCATGACTGTGCTAGGCATGTGCTAATGATCTAAATACTGTCTTTTCTGATTTTGTTTATTTTTTTTTCCCCCATAAGAAGCTTTACATTAATATTATTTTCTGGGGGAAGAAAGGGTATTAAATAATTGCAGTCTCCTGCACTATTTACTCCCTGAAAAAATTAAAATTAAAGAGAGAAAAGTCACTCTCCCATTTCCTTTTTTTATTTGAATAATAGTCTTAAAAAGCTTCAGATAATAGAATATGAAAATCTGAAAGCCTGCATTTTCAACTCAGACTGGTTTATCTGATTCTCACAAGAATTTTACAAATTAGATTTCTCAGTGTCTCAGTGACTATACAGTTTCATAATGATAAGTACCCCTGCGTTGGTTTCAGAATAAGATCAAACCCAGTACTGAATTTCATCTGATAGGCTGGTACAGCTCAGCTTGCAGGTGGGGAGAAGTCTGTTTTAAAAGGCACCACCCATTTTTTAGTGTTTTCTTGTGGAAAGGCAATGAGGCATCATACAATGGTATGGTGGTAAGATTACAGTTTTAGAAAGTTCTAACTGTAGTTGCCCTTCAAGCTTACATTCTTGTTTAGTCATATTCCAGAAGTTTAGAAAAACTATTGTACACTGAGTCTCTGTTAAGCCTTTGTCAGGAGTGTTTGATATTTTTATCATAGAGAGCAGTGAGTGAAGTGTGTTAATTAGCACTACGGTTCCCCTGTCTCAGTGGTGGCAAGAATGTTTCTTAATAAAAATGTCTTTTATAAGGTATCTTTTATACATCTAATGTGTAAATTCATCCTCTTAAAATATTTATAATAGAGGGACTGTGTACCTACTCTGAGGCAGGTTTGTAAAGAGCACAGAGCCATGTGGTATATGCAGCAGGTAATTGGCCACTGGTGGGAGGGGCAGAAAGCTCTTTGTGTTCCCTGTAAAACTACCAGAGCAATGTGGTTCACAGCAAAGGCAGTCTGAGGAAAAGTCTTTGCATCTTCTAGGATTCAGTCTTGTGTATAGGATTAAGCTTTAAGAGTATGTATTATAGCAATAGATTTGCCTGAAGCTTAGAATTTAGAAATTCTGTCCCTCAGACACTAAAGAAAAATCCAAGTGTTAAATAATAAGTCATCCTTTCCTTTTCCAAGATGATCCCCATTGTTGGCACAGCACTAAACAAGTCTAACACCTGTGTGACAAGAGATGGGTAATTCTGTGTTTTCTTCTCCAAACAGACTTACACTCCAAGAGGTTTCTGCCAGTATTGCCCCTCAGACCAAGGGCACAGGAGCCCTCTGAAAAGTTCCAGGGCTCCATGTGTTTGCTGCACTTTGTGGCTGTAGGGGCTGTTTTCCTCATGCTGTGCAGAAGGCTACAAGAGTCTGATGTTTTCTTGAAAAAGCCCTGTTGTTCCAGAAATAGATTTAATGGCCATTTGTTTTCACACCTTCACAGTGCACATACCCTACATTCAGTTCCTTCTTCTTTCTACTTCATCTGGTCATGGGTTATTAAGTGTTGACTGGGCAACACTGAGTGACACATCCAGAAAGCAATTAATTAGCATTAAAAGTGCTGTTGTCAGAAGTACATCCATCTGTCTGGGTAAGAACATGTCCAGATTCAGTTTGTTTTATTTTTCAGTTCAATCAGGTTGTTTGTATCAAGTCTGAGTTGTAGGAAAGTGGCTATTTCCTTGGCAGTTTTTCACAAAGATGAGAACAGTTGCAGTGAATGGCTGGCTATAAAGCACTTGTTCCTACAGGATTTCAGACTTTTGTCTTAAGTTTTAGGATAAGAGAAGCTTTACATATTTGTTTTAACAGGCCTTTCATCTGTAATTATAATAACACTTAGCACTTTTCAGCTTCAAAATGCCTTACAAATGATAATTTCACAACACCCCAGTGATACAGTAAGTATTTCATTTTCCCAAGGCACCCACCACTAGGTTTAAAGTGAAAAGAAGAAGGATATATATGGAGAGAAATATTTTTAGGAAAACTCTACAACAATTCTTTTTTTCCTGTGGGTTCCTCTTTTTTCTTCTCATTTTCCAAAACACGTATTTTAATGATGAAGTGTTGAGAGCAGTAGAACAAAACCAAGGGAGAAGATACCAGGTTTGGATTTGTTCATGGACTTCTCACCTTCCACAGCTCATTGTACACAGAGATTTGACACTTTTGTGTATGATTTCAGTATCACTCTTGAACGACCAGACCAAGGTAAATGTGTCTTTTAGTGAGGCAAGAGGAAAATCCAGTGCTTGAGATTATTTAATGTACTGAAAACAGTGTAATACTGCATGTCCTTTAGTGAATAACCCAGGGTGTAAAAGTTACAAAGGAATTGCAATTCCATTTTCATTGTCCCAGATTTCCAGTTTTTGCTTGTATCTAGAGAGGGCAGCAAAGAGCTGCAGTTTGAAACTTCTGCAGCTGGTAACCTGCCCTGTCTGCTTTTTCTTTGATTACCGCTGTAAAATAACTCATCATGAAGATATTTTCAAAATGTTTCTTGGTTTTCTGACTCCAAGTTTTTTGGGGGTAGCTCTAAGATGGAATGGTCAGAATTAACAACTTGACCACAGGCAAAGGATGTTGGCAAATCAAGGCAGTGTCTCATAATCACAACCTAAATTCAGTTTATCAGTCTCAGTCCCTCCAGGTTATTTAGGATATTAGAAACAGAATTTTTATTAAACCTCTGGAAACCTATTCAGTGTCAAATGCATTGCCCTGAAAGAGCAGGCTGGATGTATATCCCAAACAGACTTAGCAGACATTGAAGTGAAATTTACTGGTTTCATTTGTTTTCAAAAGGAAAGCTCCCTCATGCAAAAACACTGCAGGTGCAGGTGAACTGCTGGCAGAGGGGACGAGTCTTTAAAAGTCTAGGGTGGGAGGTGATCTATGGGATATTTGGAGGGCAAATTCATAAAAGTCACATCATTAAAGAAAAAAGGGTGGATTTCAGTGGGTTCAACAGAGATGACTCTTTTGGAGCAGAGATGTAAGACCAGACATGACTCTGAAGTCCAGACACTTAAAACATCTGAACTTTCCCTCCACTGGTCATTATTCCCAGCTGCCTGGCTTAGGTACAGATTTTTGTCCTAAATGAGTTAGCGGGAATTTTGCCACTAATTTCAGGAAGACTGGCATCTGAGGTTAGCAGAAGTACCCTTACTGAATGTCCTGTGTTCCCCTGTGCTCATCTACAGCATGGCTGGAATATATCATCTTCACAGCCTCTGGTTACCAGCTTGTACATTTTGTGGTCTGCAATTATCCCTGTCAGCCTGAACAAGCCATGGTTTTATACCAGTTGTATTTTTCTCGTATTCTGGGACCTAAAAGGGCTCTATTTTTACTGGAGCATGCCACTCATGTACTTTGGTTCTTTAGACAGGCAAAGTACTGGCCCTGACCTCATGTGCTGATTAGAATTGATTTCCATAACATCCCTCTTGAAAGAAGGGATTTATATCATCCTTAAGTGGGAATTACCTGAGGGAGGGGGATCAGTGGGATGTTATTTATGTGTACAAATATCAGGTGGGTTGTATAGAAGGCAAAGTCAGACTGCTTAGCGACAGAGCAAAAGGCAACAGGCACAAAAAATACAGGAAAATCCATTTGTGCATAAAAAAATAATACTTTGTTGTTGTTGTTCAAACTGTTGGGGTGGATGGAAAATTGGCATGGATAGCTCAGAGGTCTTGTGGAATCACCTCTCATGGAGATATCCAAGAACAGTTCATGACCAAGAGCAAATGGCTGTAGGTGACCTTGCTTTGAGCAGAGGGGTTGGGTGGGAGAATATCTGGAGTTCCCTGCCTACCTCAGCTATTGTGTGATTCCCCAAATAGGTCTTATCTGCTGCAATACAGTCAGCAGTTGTGCAAATACAGTTAAAGCTGCATGAAATGTTTATTTAAATATAAAAATTATCAATCATTGTAAATTAGTTTGATTCTTTTCCCCAATAGTCTCAATAAACTAATGCATTCTTTTAAAAACGTGTAGTACAGTATCTGTTTAAAAGATGATCTCCTTATCCTGCTGTGTGATTTCCAGAAAAGATTTTTTTTCTAATGTCTGCAGTGCTGTATAAATTCCCTTTAAATATTCCATTTGATAATCTTCCTTCCATTATAAAGTTTTTGAACTTCAAATGTCATTTGAAAGTCCTGAGCAGAAATAAAATATAAATTATGATGGAAATATGTCAAAGATACAAAGAAAATGAGCATGCTTTTTCTTATTCTGTTTGTTTTATAAATGTTGTGACATTTTGACTAAGAAATAAAATAAAGCTTTCACAGAACTGTGGGAAAATAATGACTGAATTTTTGGTAGTCATAACTAGACATTCCTGAAAGTTAATGTAAGAATTTCTTACATCACTCTTACAGCCTCTGTGCTGTAGAGTGAGAACTTCCCTAGTCATGGAACAATACTAAAAATAATCATTATTTTTTAAAAAGCACCCTAACAACTCCCCCTGATGCTGTGTGGAACATTCTGGGAGTATCTGGCAGAGAGAAACAAAACCAATTCAGAAACAGCTACAGCATGCTGCTTGGCATCAGAGAAACTTTTCAAGTGAGCTCTTTAGGAATCTCATCTCATATTAATCATTCTTAGATGTTGGTTCTGTCATTTGCTAATAATGTCTACCAAACATTACTTTCTTACTCTTGGCATCAGCCTTTTGAGTAATTGAAGACTGTTTTAGTGCTCTGTCTCTTCATTGGTCATCTTATTTTTAGGCTAAACTGTCATGCTGGTTTGTTGGTTTGGGGTTCCCCCCATCTGTCTGTTTATTCTCTCTGCTGCCATGTGGACTCTGTCCAGTGGTTAATGTCTCTTGTGATGTGTGGACACACACCAACCATCCTGTCTGCCAGCCAGCAGAGACTGTTACAACGATTTACAGTGGCAGTTTGAGTATATGTAGTTTTTTTTCAAAAAAGGGCATTTCAAGAAGCTGTTCCCTATCTGACCCTTCTTAACTTGGATGCTTTTCAGGCCTTAAAGCTGGAAAGGAGATCCTGGCCCCTGTGGTGCACATGTTTATTTGTAGAGAGGAAAAGCTGCTCTTTTGTGTTCCTAAGGAGTTAATGTACTGTTTTAGACTGATTAATGCTGATCACAGCTATCCAATTGAGACAGTTTACCTGGGCTGAATGGATTGAAGGGAGATATGGCTGACTATGTCCTCCTGGTAAGATGTTTGCCCTCCCTCCAATAGCCTGAGACAGTTGATGTATTTGACAAGTAGATGGTGGAACCATGGAAATATCTGTGCCCTTTTCTGCTATCAATTCAGTTATTTCTTTTGCTTAAGAAAATGCATAATGAACTCTATTCTTCATTACAGATCATTTTCCTGCTTCAAATTCCTTTTTATGATCAACTTGAGTAAAAGCATTTTTTTTTTAAGTCTACTTCCACTTTGTTAATATTTAATGATGCTCTTCAGGATACTGGCAGTTCCTCCCAGCTTTCCTGAAAATTTACTTTGTGGTCTATTACCAAGGTCCTTGCTGCTTCTGGTGATTGTTATTTTTAGGAAAATTTAGGATTTTAGGAATCCCTGTTTAGGAAAGGGAAAGGAGTAATGTTGACCAGAGAATATAGACTCATCCATAAATTTCTGTGTATGGAGAGAATGTACAGATTATCTGCCATCTATGTAGCTGTCCTTTCTTCATCATCCATATTTCTATCCCAAATACCCAAACAGTATGACTGAGAATATCTCATTTACATTAAAAGCTATTATGGGATGTGGAAATTTGTATTTTGAAAGGTGGTGGGTAGATCCACCATTATATGCTGTGAAAGTTTTTCCATGTGTCTGCTTGATCAGTAGAGCCACAAAAGTGCCTGTGTTGTTGTACCTTGCTTGGAGAAGACAAACTGGGAGGGAATTGCAGGTCAGTGACCTGCTGAGGTGCCTGAAATGGTATAACATGTTTCTGCAGGGCAGGGGTGTAAGAGAAGGAAAAAATCTGCTGGCTCCCTGGGCAGCCAGGTCAGCCTGATCTCATCAGCTCCATTCCTGAGATAGAAGAGCAGAGAAATTGGGTAGTAGTGAGACAGAAGTAGCTGAACCTTAAACGTAAACCTTATTTAAAGACCAGGCCTGGGAGCAAAATTCAAGCTATGTATTGTTATGTTCTTAATTAGCAAACAGAAGACAAGTCAAGAAATTAGTGGGTTAGGTTTGCTAATATCAGTGGGCTTGTGTTGAAAGTGATTTTTAAATTTTAGCTATTCACAGTTCTGTTTGTTTTAGTTTGTTTGAAAACAGCTCAGTTTTAATGAATTAGAACACCTATGCCTAAAGGAAGTCAGAGTGAAACACTGTTTTAAGAAAACCAACTTAAACCTTCCAGAGTATTTATTCTTGCCATGCAGAATAAAAATTAATTGAAGACAAAGGATCCCAGAAGAAACTCAAGAGACCTTAGAGAATGATAACATTTTGTTTTGAATGACTGCTGTTTCTTGTGTGATGTCTAAACTCTCTCAAAAAAATTATTTTGACCCTTTTTCTGACGAAGAAACAGCTAAGGAACCAGAGGGGAACAGACATTATGAAATAAAGATTGCTTCAGTCTCAGATATTTTTTTTTAACTTCCTTGTTTAATGCTGCATAAAATACCAATAAATCTCCCTCTAGGCTTTATGAGTCCTACTTTGTAGGTGACAGATCTCAGGCAGTGATAGGCAGTCAAGGATTGGGGAAAATGAATGTCATAGAAGAGTTTGGAGCAGAGAATATGAGCTGATGACACAATAACAACAACAAAAAAAGCATTTGTCACTGTCCAAGTTTAATACCTGCAGATTTGGAGCCAGCTATGTTTTCCTGGCTTTCAAATACATCCCTAGTACCGTTGAGTTGCCAGTAATGTATTCTGGATGGTTCTGCAAGTACGTGTTTCCTGCAATTATAATTATACCTTTTTTTTTCCTTCTTGATGGGATTCCACAAAGCCACAAGCATGCATTTTAAGATGAACTATTATTAAAAGGGAGGAAAGCAGTCACCAAAGCTTCCCCAGTGACTAATGTTGTGTAAATACTGTCATGGTACAGTTGGATTTATTTTTAATTATTAGGCCANTGGAGTTGTAAAACAGCTATATATTTCTTAAAATAAACATAGTTTTCAATTTTATTTTTTTATATGATTTTGACGATAGTTAAGAAATCATAATTCTGGTCTATCAGAGATATTAGTCTCATTGATCTGTTCCCTCCTTTACTTATTTTTTTTTTTAACTTTGACATCTTTTTCTTCTGAGAAGTGTCTCATTTTGTTCAAATCTGCATTAGACCCGATAAAATCTTAGGACCTTTTCCTGTACAGGTTTGTCCACATTTTGTTGCTTAGGTTTTCAGGGGGGCTATGTATATGGAAATACTGTTAAAACAGAATTGGAATGAGCTGAGTGGGAATAAATAACTTACACAGTGCTTATCTTAATGTATTGTCTTGCATACAGTGTGTTGTCTTTTCTTATCCTTTACTACAGCTATTCTATTTTATAAACCTGCTGTTCAGTCCAACTCAGTGGTGCTGCTTTACAGAAGTAGATTTGCACTAAAGATGGTGGTTATTTTTTTCTGCTACAGAGTTGAGACACCTGAAATTTTAGGAGTTTATTCTATTTGTTTGAAGGAAAAAAACGACACATTGGAGTAGCTTATGTTGAGACAGATTGATATCTGGGGGGAGTAGTGGAAACAACCTGAATAATCCCACAAACTCAGAGACCAATAAATAACCAGGATGTTCCATCTGGAGCAGGACTCCATTGCTTGCCTATGGACACCTAATGCAATTTGAGATGTCCTGCAGTCTGAGGTATCTGCAGAGCATATACTGACATGGCACAGGAGCTAAGACCTGTGCTGCTTGGTGGCCAAGGGTCCAAGAACCATGTAAAGTAGCCCCAGATGTCTTCTCTATTTTGGTAGGCAATAAAAATCTGGCCCTGCTCTCTAAGATAGCACAACAGTCTTGCAGTGAGGAGTGTATCCCAGATGCTTTGCTGTCTTTATTTCTTCTCTTTTTCCCTACATATTGCCCCTTTATGGGTGGGTTTTGTTTGGTTGGGTGTTTTTTTCCCCACAGAGAAGTACTGACAGTCTGGAAGCCATTTGTAAGGGAATACTTTCAGCCCATGGGAAACTTAAGCTAGTTTTATGTATGCATTTATATATAGATTGTATTAAGTTTTAGGAGCCTAGATATGGAATCCTTAGCCTGCATGTTGGATCTCATGCCCACACACTTCCTGCAGAGGTGGTGTCAGGCTTTATGCAGGGAGGTTCAGCACATTGAATGTAGCAGTGCACTTGGAGCATCTGTGGGTGCTGAGATATTGGGACAACCAAACTCATCTCGAGCTCATTGAATTCAGAGGATTAACTGTGTCATAAGCTGTATTTAATGTCTAAAGGAGCTGTGCTCTACTGAAATCTCTGTCAGATGAAATCTTCCCCTACAGCAGGCTTAAGTACATGTATTTGAAATGTTTAGGATCAACAGCAAAAAAAAATTATTCAGAACTTAATTCTTAGGGTCTTGATGAGGAATGAAGGCCATGAAACCACACTGCATGATGTCAGTTTTTGGCCTTTTGTACTAGAAAGAAGGCATGGAAATACTTGTGACCAGTCTGGTGCACACAAATATTGCCTAACATCTGGATAGCAGAGCAGTTTTGAGTGGATGGGGACAGACTGTAAACCCAGCAGACACAGATAAGCAGAATTATTTTAACTGTACCTTTTGAACCAGTTTGGAAGATCCTGGGGATTCAGGATGGGAACACAGCACATATTGGCACTCACTCCTTGCAGAGCATCATGGTATCCTCACAGTGTATAGAAGATCTCTAAGCAGCTGTAAAAAATATTAGAATTTAAAATTTTAATATGTTTAATTGCAGGAAGTTCAAGGAAGGTTGAAAATGTCATGTACAACTTACATTTCATTCTTCCTAGGCAGAATTATCCAACTCATCACTGCAGCCATTTTAGTGAGTGTCAGCTCTAATCCCCTTGAGAGAAGTCAGTTCTCATTTTATAAAGAAACAGAATGGCAGAAAGGCTAAAATACTGTTCAGAGGAATGGGTGAGAAGAATCTGTTTTCTGAGGCTCTGTATATTTATAATAAAAGTATGTTCATAAAGGACAAATGATCAAGGTAGTTTCTTCCTCATCTGAGAACCCCTTATCTGAGAAATGATTACTGCATGTGCTCTCCTTGTCACATGGGAAAAACCACACGTGAGCTGATCTGCTGTCATGGGTGCAGGAAGATAGAGGGTGTTGGCTGAAACCTGAGTGAAATCTCCTGTTCACGTTTGGCTCTAAACACACGTGTGGTGACTTGAGCTGACAGCCAGTGTGGTGGGTGGTCTCAGTGACCTGGTGGTGGGCTTTCAGCCCAGAGGGATCAATAGAGCTGCCATCCCCGTGTCTGTCTGGGCAGCTGAGGAAGCCTGTGAGAGCCCCAAGTGCAACCCCTGACTCCCAGCCAAAGCCTCTATCCACCAAAGACCTTCCGTATTCTTCACAATCTGGAAAATCCTCAAAAGCTTTAATAATGATTTCAGTTTTCAGCATTTGAGATGGAAATGCCAGGGTGTGTTGTTGATGAAGTCTTGAACTCAAAAGTCTTGCAGTTATCTCAGAGAAATGTAATGGAAATCAAAATACAGTCTCTGAAAAGCTGATAATGCTGTTGTAGAGTCTGTTTTTATTATCCCTTAAATTTCCTTCACTTTTAGTCATGCATATAAGGTGAATGAATCTATTTGCATTAACTACTTGATGCTGCCCAAGTACTGAGAACTGGAAATTATATTAGGAAATATTTTCTTTTCTATGAGCTAGATTAAATTAGGCCAAATTAGGCCGTATGTTCTGGAGTTTGTTCCTGTGATACAATTGTATTTTCTGTGAAGACAATTTTCTGCATCACAATCTTTCTTCCCAGAGGGCATAACTGTTGAAAACCCTTTTTTTTACGAGACTTTATTTGTGTAACAGGTTAAGAAATATAAAGGCAATGTCATGTGAAAAGCATGTATGCATTAATACTGACAGCTTTATCCTTTCTACTCCCATTTAGATTTCATTCACTGCTTTAGTCAAGCACATTTTAAAGAGTCTACTGCTTCATGATTTCTATTTGTATGAGAAAGTAGTATTAACCATTTACAGCAGATAGGGTTTTTTTGAGGTTTTTTTTTATTCCTGACTGACATTGTAATAATAGAAGATTGGCAACTATCCACGAGTTTTTATCTACAGCCATCTACAAGTTTCCTTCTATTCACAAAAGTTCTGAGAAAAATGTAAAGCAAATACTCACAGAAATTTGTTCAAATGAAAGTAGAACATATCGTTTGATCTCAGTCTTTCCTGTATTGTCATAATATTATATAAGTGTTCTAGTGCAAAAGTTAAACATAGAGTTCTGCTCTTAAAAATTATAATTCTCATTGAAAATTGCCTAGCCTGGACTTCCATTACTCATCCCATTACCTAACCTAATGCAGAAGATGGGGACCTCCCTAGTTAACCTGTGCTGAATTACATGTCAAGAGCAGCCTATGATTCATCAAAATAGAATTATGTTCCCAATATGTGTGTTAAACAGGGACCTCTACACTTACTCTTGTTTGCATTTAAATTTTAAGGGAAACTGAGATCATAGACAAAATCAGTATTTGGTATAGTTTGTATAGATGCAACTAGATGAGTAATAGGAATATGAACAGGAATATTTTCTCTGGCTCCTATTGAAAAAACTGTGTTTATTCCTTAGGAGATTGAAACCATGTTAAGTGTGGCTGATTTGTTGTTGACATGGTTAATCTGGTATCTCTTTAAATACCAAATAATTCAGCTGATATATTTTGTAAATTTAAAACAAATCTTTGCTATTTTATAAAATATTTTTTAAAAGTGGTAAAAATTAATGACATGTAAGTACAATACAAATAGCCATAATCACATAACAAAAAATCCCCACACAACTATGCATAAAATACTCAGATATCAGTGCTCCTGGCTGTGGACAAAGACTGCAGAAAACAGCAAAATTGTTGCTTGCTTACCCTAAAATTCCATTTTTATTACAACATGCAGAAATTAAGTGCCCAGAGTCTAGACTTCTCACTTCCTTTCTCTTTCCCTGACATTATTTTTATCCTTATATTGCACCTCCCTCTGCTCTGCAATCCCCTGAAACATTTCACAGTCCTGATTTTCCCATTCCAGCTCTCCATCTTTTCCTGTGCCCAGTCAGCTTTGTGTGCTTCATAATCATTCCTGCTTTCATGCACGTGTTTATCTCTCTGCATCCCCTTATCTATTCTCTCTCAAATCTCCTTATCCTAGATCCAGAGCATACCCTAACCTTGCTCATGCTGCAATCTCCCCCTTGCTCTGAAGATCTTATGGCTTTCAGCTGCCCAGCCCTATGTCCATGTCCCACTGCTTTTCCTCTGTTACAACTCTTTCTGCCCCACTTGGGGATAGTGTGAGCAGGGCAGCTTGAATCACTTGTGAGTATCAATGTAAAAATCACTTTTTTGTCACTTCCTACTAGGTGACAAAAGTAATATGCTGTGAATCATTCCAGGAAGCTGAAGAAAGATAATTTTTGCTGCAAGAAATGCATATCACCCCTCTTTCAAACCGTGGTCCCTAAAACCTCTTTAAAAATCCCATTATTTTTATAGTAGGAATATTGTTAATTCATTAGCTAGCTGTAGATTGTGGAAGTTCATCAGGATACTAAAAGAGCATAGATCTTCTGGGTTTAATCAATTAAGTAGCCTCAAAAATCTCACTGTCAGTACTTAGGAATAACACTCTGTCATGTGCAGCTGCTGAAGTTACAGGTTTACGTGGAGTGGCCCCAGCAAGAGCTCCAACCAAGGGTCTCCTAAACCATCTTCCACTGCTTGGAAATGTGCCTTTACCAGATACTGAAGTAATTGCTGCCTCTTACAATCCCATTAGCTAATAGATATAAGTGACTTTTTAACACAATAATGTGTCCTAGCTTCTTGCTGATTTTTTGAGATACTATACTAAGTATGTTGAGTCTGTTCTTCTCCAGTTTTGAAGTAGAGTGATTTGGGGGAGAACATGCTAAAACTATATAAGTTATGTGAAAGAAAGCTGGTGTTGTACTGGCATGATGAGTTGGTAGAGAGTGTCTGCTGCTTTAATCAAATTCTAGTTTATCCTGAAATTAATGTAGGAAACCACTGAGCTTTCAGGTGGGACTGGATTCTGTCCTGTGTTCTGGCAGTGGTGCAGACAAAAGGAGAGCTGAAATGTGCCTTTCTTTCCTGCCTGTTCCTCCCCTCAGCCTCCTCCTCAGGGAAGTGACACTGACTGGGTGATACAGCAGCAAGGAAGGGGAATTTGATTTCTTCTGATGCTTGAGAAAATGCTGCTGCTTCTTTCTTAATAGGAATCTCTGTTCTCTAAGAGATGAACAGTTTAATGCACATGGGCACACTTTGCACTGATGGTTTATATAATGTGGTTTAGATGCTGGGTATCATTTCCATTGAATTCAGAGGCTCTGCTAATGTAGATGTACAAATATCCTGTGTCCTAGGATGCCTTTGTAAATTA